>JAVJIF010013382.1:0-159785 GCA_038442645.1 Agave tequilana | reverse complement strand
AAGAGTTCGCACCCGAACCCTAAACAACCACGAGCACACTTACCCGTCTCCTCAAAGAACAAGAATGAAATCTTGGTGATCTAAACACTTTGATCACCAATAAAAGCTCTCACTACAACACTCCTAAGGATTGAATAGATCAATGGATGCTCAAGTGTTTGTGTGAGAAAACAAGGAAAGAATCTTTGTGAAAAACTCAAGAAAATCTCTTTTAGACTCTTGATAAACTCTCCTTTTAATTGGAAGTATTGGCTCTAATTTTGTGGAGAAAAACCTCTGGAATGAATGGGAAAACTGGCTCTAAGAGTCTCCAAAATCTTGTTGCAAAACAGTCCACAAACCCCAAATATATAGGCTGTCAAAAACTAGCCGTTGGGGCTTTGTCAGAACTACCGGTCGACCCGTGCGGTCGACCGCCAACGGTCAGATTTCTGACCGTTGGAGCCACGGTCGACCGCCTGGGTCGACCGACCCCACTGGAGCTGAGAGTCTAACTCTCTGTCAGTCGACCCGAGCGTCGGCCGAACTTCCAGAGAGCTCTGCTCTCTGGAGTGGTCGACCGCACGGTCGGCCGTCCTCCAGTGCACAAAGGCGTGCACATCTGTGCACGTCGGTCGACCGGTCCGGTCGGCCGACTCCAGGATTAGTGACTTATAAAGGCTATTAGTCGACTTATCCGAAGCCTGAAACAGTTTTCTGGGATTAAAAGTTAGTCTTTTTTGGCTCAAATAAAATCCCATAAAATACTTAAAAATTTACAAAAATAGTTTAACCAATATACTTTGATATACAAACATGCTTGCACAAAATCAAGGTATGTTATAAAAGATTGGACTATTTTTGTAACATAGAAATATTTGCTCAAATGAAAACTGTTTTTCCAAACGATATTTTTCCAAACATGTTTTTCCAAATCTTCATCAAATACAAAAACAAGATATACTTTTAAAGCATAGTGTGTATGGATATGATCCACTACACAATCAAGATGAAATATCTATGTTTTTGACATTAAGCTCTAAATAAGGTTTTGGTTGAAACATATAACTTTGAATACCAAAAATCAAAACTATGTTTTTTCAAAATGAAAGTCTTTCTAAATCTAAAAAATTCTTTTATGAAAAGACAATTAAATCAAGAGTGTGTGTGTATATATACTTGAGCAATCCACCAACTATCTATCCTTTACATTTTACTCTAAAACTAAAACAAAATCTTATACCTAGACACAAGTCTTCATCTTCTTGAAGTCTTCACTTGAAGGCTTCTCATCTTCTTGACTTGGTCCAAGCTCCTTGGATCACACCGTGCTAGCTCCAAATCTTAACATTTTATCCTTTGTTGAGCTATGCACCTACTAAGATCTTGATAATGAATCTGTCACTAATTAAACACAAGATCATTAGTAATCATAACTTCATGAGTTGATCATCATCAAAACTAGGGTGATAGGCCTTTGGGCCAACAGTATTTGTCCTAACTATATGCAATGTAATATGTACACCTCCGTCAAGATCACAACAATATAAGAACAAAATATAGTATATTGGAATTGAAATCGACACGTGCCTAGATGCAAATGTCTAAACTGTTTTAAAAACATCAAATTATCGTATTTTAGTTCTTAACATTATTACAGTGTACAGGTAATATAAACAAAAACTAGTAGCAGAATATAAGAATATATAAGAATTTATCAAACCATACAAAAGCAAGTATGGATTTCTGCAATGCTAAAACGTTAACCTGCATACCAAAAAAAAAGAAGATAAGTTATGAAAAATGTAAAATCAAACTGTTCCTATCCCCGGCAATGGCGCCAAAATTTAATTGGGGGAAAATCACGCACAAAATATGTATGTTTTGAAATCAAGATTTAAAATGTGTGTGCTATGGCTTCCTCGATACTTTCGTTATAGCATAGAGGCTAAAACGAGTCGAATCCATAAGGACGGGAGGCGATAGAAGCTTACAGGGTATGTTTATGTGTATGTTAGTATTCTTCAATGTTTCAAAGAATGAGGAAAAGAAAAAATTGAATGAAAAGAGAAGAATACGGTGAAATATGAAGAAGTGAAAAATATAGAAAAGATTGTTTTTGTGATTTTTATTTGTATATCTAAAATAAAGTAAAAAGAGAAAGAAAATTCATGGCTACTAACAACTAATGGCTCCACTAACATGCCAATCTCTTAGTGATACTTGCCTTACATGTATCCTTAGCCATCACTAGTCCTTTGCTCAAGAGCGTTTCAAAGCATGACTCATAAGATACTCATCACATCCAAACTCAACAAAATAAGTGCAAGTTAACACTTAAACCATCAAAACCAAATAAGAACAAGTATGGAGTAAAGTAATGTTAGCTTGTTAGAGAGTTAGAATGTTAGAGTGTTAGAATCCATCATCATGAGCCATTAATGGCTCTTGCAAGAGCAATGCCAAGTAGAGGCTATTAGATTCATGTGGATTATCAGGTAAGAAGTTAGTAAGTTAGTAGTTATTTGCTATGAGAGAAAATTAGCTAAACTGTAAAAGGAGTTAGAGAGAAGAAAACAAAGATGGTAAAGAGAGAATCTTTCTTAGATTGTCACCTTCCATTATAAGCACTCTTACTTTCTACCCATGTACCACTCTCTCTCCTATTATAAGATCTACAAGAAATGAAAAATATAAAGAGGAAGAAGAAGAACTAACCTAAACTATCCTAAGAAGAAGAAACTACTCTAAAACTACACTAAAGCTCCTCAAAACTTCTCCTCCTCAGTTCTGAAAATACTAGGGTTTTTATAGGCGAAAGGGGACTAGGGTATAGGTATAGAGCCGCGCGTCAAATCATGGCGCGTGGCTCCACACAAGAGCTGCGTGCGCGGCACCGCCTGCTGCACGCTCCCCTCTTATCCCCCGGTCGAGTGTACTTCCTGAAATCCAGATTTAGGCACCTGGTTTTGTCAAAACCCGCCCTCCAAAATCAATGGCTATTCATGTAGGCATTTAATCACCAATTAAATGGGATTTTTGAGCTTCTTCTTCATTTCATGCCATGCACCTAGAAACATACAAGAGAGGTATTATTAGCAGAATTTAATATTAAATAAATGTGAAGATGTGGTATGAAATATGCAATTTTAGAGAATAATCACACCCCCACACTTATCTTTTGCTCGTCCTGAGCAAAGAAAAAAAATTAAGAAAATTATTACACCACTTTCGTAAGTGACGCGAATGCACTGAGTATGTGCAACAAGCTGTTAAACCTCTAGGTTTCCCCTAGAGGAGGAGTTTTGTCTCCTGAGAGTTTTTAGCGGATTACACCCACAAAACTATAAAAAAACAAATCAAATATTAGTATTTTTAAAACGCATTTTGAAAAAAAAAGTGTTAAAATATTTTTGCAAAAATTTAAGTGATCTAAGGTCATAAGTTAACCAGAAATTATTTTTTCCTTAAACTAAGTCAAAATGCAAAATTTTGTTATAAATTAAATGTAAGAATTTAATATTAAATCAATTCTTTGATCTTTCATAAAACTCTTAAAAGAATATGCACTTATAGATAGTGAAGATTTTTGGGATATCGACTCTAACTTTCATGCCATTTATTTAAATCAATTTTTTCTTCCCTTAGTTTCTTAGGTTTTCTAGCTTACCCGGGTGATGAGCCTTTAGTCGGTGACTTCTAAACCAAACCAGATAGTTTTAGGGCTCCAGATGAGAAAACATCTTTCAGACTTAAGGACTCAAGTAAATAAAGACACAAAATTAAAAGGGATTATTTTGCTTTTATTCACCATTTTAGGCGTGAATAATCATGCTTCCTGATGCATAATACTCAACTTTAATAAGTGATTTATCATTATTTTTTTATTTTTTTATGGCATTTTTATGGTATTTTCAGTCTTTGTTTCAATCCCAAAAAATTGTTTAAGTGTGAAGTGCATATATCTAAGGCAAAAAAAATTCATGATCAAATTATCTTTTCAATCTTACTTTCTTATCCTAAAATTTAAATAAGATCTATTATTTTGACTTGGTTTAAAAATTCATAATTTTAGGTCTTCTAATTCCAAAGATAACCTTAATTTTCTTAAAAATAATCAAAACTATTTTTCTTAGTTCAAAAATTTTGTAAAAAGAAAAGAAAAGTGTTTCTATACAAAAGAAATTTTAAAAATTTCTTAAAAAAAGTGTAAAAGAAAGAAAATTTAAAACTAACTATCTTAGTAAATCCTCCCGGCACTTATCTCATACATCGTCCTCAATGCATCGTGAATGTGTATATACATGAAACAAATAGAAAGCGAAGAAAAATTACCTCATAGTGGTGGCTCCGGTGGTGGTCTGATTGGGCCAAGCATTGTTACCCAATTAAAAAATCATGAATCTTGCAGAAACCCACCAGTGACCTCTTTAATACGACCCAGTAAAAGAATAATTGAGTGAATGATCTTATTTAAAAAATTATCCCCATCTAATTTTTAATTTTCAAAAATAATTACTGAGTCACTTTCTTCAACATCCTTGTCCAGCAATGAAGTGTGATTTTGGGAGATGATTGATTTGGACTCAAATGGAATAAGAACAAAAACTGATACCGACTCGAAAAATTTGACTCAGATCAAGTCGAGATTCAAATGGGGAGTCAAAATTGGTTCAAAAATGGGGTCCAAATCAAAAAATGATGTTCACACACTTTTTTCATCAATGAAGTGTGATCATAAAATATTGGTGATTCAATTTCATGGTGTACTAATACAGAATTCAATGTTGACTCCAGAATAGAGAAAAAATCTGGTAAAGATATCAGAGTCATTATTGAATCAAAAAGTGAAATGGAATTACCAACTTTAGGTTCAGAATCACTTTCAAGCTCAAGATCAATTTCGAGAAAAGGATAACTTGCCAAAATGTAGAGTTGGTTCTCAAAATTTTGGGTAAGTTCAAATGGATGTAATGAAATTGAATCTTAATTTTTGTCCACGGAAGGAATGTGCATGGGTGAAATGATCGATTCAAGTTCAGAAATTATGAGAATCAAAACTGGCTCAAGAATGTTACTTAGTGCAGGTAACACTATAAGAGTCGATATTGATTCTGTTGGCCCAAAGGCCCATCACTCTAGTTTTGGTGATGATCAACTCATGTAGTTATGTTTACTAATGATCTTGTGTTTAATTAGTGACAGATTTATGATCAAGATCTTAGTAGGTGCATAACTTCACAAAAGATTTGAAGTCAAGTTTGGAGCTTGCACGGTGTTTGCCCAAGTCAAGAAGGCTTCAAGTGAAGACTTCAAGAAGATGAAGACTTGAGTCTAGGTTTGTTTTTATAAGATTTTGTTTTAGATAAAATGTAAAGGATAGAGTAGTTGGTGGATTGCTCAAGTATCATATACGCACACACTCTTGATAGTTTTGTTTTTACAAAAGAATTTCTATTTTAGAAAATACATGTTTGGATTTTGGTTTTCAAGTTTACATATCTTTTATCCAAAATCATGTTTAGTGCATAATGTCAAAAACATAGATATTTCACCATGTTTGTATAGTGGATCATATCCATACACTCTATGCTTTCAAAGTTGTTTAAATATCTTGTTTTTGTATTTGGAGAAGTTTTGAAAAAGATAAGTTTGGAAAAATCAAGTTTGGAAAATACTGTTTTTCATTTAAGCCAATTTTTTAAAGTTACAAAAATAGTTCAAAACATTTGTAGCATGCCTTGATTTTGTGCAAGCATGTTTGTTTATCAAAGTATATTGGTAAAACTATTTTTGTAGATTTTTCTATATTTTATGGGATTTTATTTCAATCAAAAGACCAAATTTTAAATCCCTTACAGTTCTGTCCTGGCTATGGCCGGTCGACCGGCGGTCGACCGACGTGCACAGACGTGCACGCCAGTTCTGGCAGGAGGGCCGGCCGACCGACCCGGTCGACCGTCCAGAGAGCTCTGCTCTCTGGAAAGGCCCCGGCCGACCGAGCGGTCGACCGGATAGAGAGACTTGCTCTCTGTATCCTGGCTCGGTCGACCGACCGGTCGACCGATGGCTCAAACGGTCTGAAATATGACCGTTGGCCGGTCGACCGAACGGTCAACCGACAGGCCTGACAGACTACGGCTAGTTTTCCAGACTCTATAAAATGGGACATTTGGGGCTGTTTTGATTAAGATTTTTGGAGACTTTTAGAGCCAGTTTTTCCTACTCTTTTCAGAGGTTTTTCTCACAAAATTGAGAGCAAATATTTTCAATCAAAAGAAAAGTTTTATTAAGAGTGTTAAAAGAGATTTCTTGAGTTTTCCTCCACCATCTCTTTCTTTGTTTTCTCACACAACATTTGAGCCATCCATTGCTATATCTACCTATAGGAGTTTGTTGTGAGAGGATTTTAGGTGATCAAGAGTTGTGATCAACAAAGTTCATCTTTGTTCTTTAAGGAGGGCGACGTGTGTGTTCGCATTTGTTCGGGTCCTAGTGAGGACTCGGTGTTTCGAGTTCGGGTGTGAACTCTTTGTTTGAGGTGCGGCCTCGGCGATCCGGTGGGCTTGCGGTGTGTACGGACTAGGGAGTCCGAGAGTTGTAGGTGTTGCGGCACCGAGTGATCTGGTAGGATCGATTATAGTGGAAATCCTTTGTGTGTCGAAGGCGGGGATGTAGAGCAAGGGTGCTCGAACCTCGAAACAAATCCCTTGTGTTTGCGATTGCTCACTCTCTCTCTCTTTGTCTCTTGTCTATATCTTGCATTCAATTATTGTGTTTATATTTATATGCTTGATATACTTGTGTGCTCATATTGTTATACTTGCTTGGGTTGTTTGCTAACACTTGTATTTAACCAAGAGAGCCAACGCGGCACCTCAACCCTTATCTAGGGGAATCTAGAGGAGTTTTCCAGAGCCCTTCACGGGGAATTCGGCAACACTCTTGTTTTATACGTGGTGTTTAGTGTAAGAGTTTAGTTTGCATCATATAAGTTTTTAATTCCGCATTTAGTGACCATTAGATTAGCCATCACCTATTCACCCCCCTCTAGGTGACTTTACAATTGGTATCAGAGCCAAGTGCTCTGAATTTGGTCTTACTACCTAGAGTTAAAGATCCTCATTTTAGGCTAATCACGTATTTTGTACACACACTATGGACTTCATGTCACCACTCACTTTTTACATTCTTAACATCCAAATTTGAAAGGTTAAGATGTCTTTGTACCTCAAGGCCTTAAGATTCATGTTTATCTTGCTACAATTAAAGATTCTTATGTTAATGATAGCAAGTATATTGAGGCTAACTCAAAAGCCCTACATGCTTTAAGATCTACCCTAAATGATGTTTATTTATCTAGGATTGCTAATCTTGATTCGGCTTTTGTAGTTTGGAACACCCTCCTCTCCCTTGACGAAAATGATCAATACTATGCGGGGAGTGACTCGGATGTTGGAAGTGACGTCTCCAACATGTGCTATATGGTCCAAGGGGATAACCCCCTTGAGGTAAACACCGAATCCGAGTCATATGATGAAGACATGTCATATGATGAGCTCACTTCATTTTGCCAACTATTGCTTAAGAAATATGACATACTTAGAAAAGATAATAAATTTTGAAAAAGAAATTTGAGTGCATGCTTAATGAAAAAGATTCATTAGAAAATAAGGTTGCATGCATTGAAAAAGAAAAAGATGATTTAAAAAATGAAAAATATTTCCTTAATGTCTAAATTGAATGATTTATGTGAAGGGAATATGTTTTTGAAAAATAAAATTATTTTGGTGAAAAAACAAAAGGAAGTTGTTTTTCAAGAAAACTCTTGTTTAAAAAAGAAAATTGATTGAAAAAGAAAAAGTTATTGTTTCTAAAAAGAATAAGAAAAATGACTCTATATCTTACCTTTCTCTACATGCCACCATTGATGATAGTGAGATTAAATTTTTGAAAAATAAAATTAATAGTTTGAGCTCAACTTTGAGCTCTTGTGCATTTACCACACTAGATTGGAGTCTTTGTTTTCAAAGAAACAACTCCACATGTTCATGCACATCATTCTCATCATGCATATTCACTTTTTGCACGCCACGATCACACCCATAAACATATGCATCCTAAGGTGTACAAGTGTACACATTGTAGCCGCAAAGGCCATCTAGCAAAATTTTGTTTTGATAAGTTGCATGCTTTAAATTTTGCTAATAAATTTGTTTGGGTTCCTTATAAGACTAACCCCCAAGGACCCAAAAGAAAATGGGTACCAAAGTCCCCACCTTTTGTATTTAATGTAGGTGAGGGCTCTCACAAGACGTGAGAGATTTGTGCCTTGATGGTGGATGCAATGGACTTGATGGACACATATTGAATGCATCACTATCAAGGAGTTTTGGTGGGACAACCACCATGTTTGGAGATTTGGAACATAGTTCCTTAGTTGGTAACTATTTCTAACTCCTAATTTATTTACATGCTTATTCATTTGTTATATCATATATAGCATGTTCATATTTTATTTGTTTTATGTGCTTCATGTGGTAAATACTAGTTTAAATGTAGTTTTTATCAAAACTTGTATTTATACATGTACAAATAGTGAGAACAAATTGATTCATATATGTTTGCACTTCATGCTCATTTGTACCCACTATATGCACATATATAGGCTAGTTTTGATGATTCTTTCATTTATACTTATTTTGCCTATTTTTGTGTTTTTACTTCATGTATATGCATTTTTATTCAAATCTAATAAATATACATGTATATCCTTTTTGAGTCTTTTGCCTTCATGCAAATACCTTAATAGACTCTTATATTTGGGATATGTATGCATATTGTTAGATTTAGATAAATCATACATATACCTAGAAGTGTATTGTTTTTTAATGAAAAATGAAGTTTCATGATTTGTTTGATAAAATGATATTTGTGTTTCGAGCTTCATTGACTTTTCATGAAAATGCTATATACATGATTCTTGTACACTCATACTTCATTTGTTTTGTCATGACTTTGATTCATGAACACTTTTATTAGCTTAATCGATTTTGAGTGTCATTTCTTGTGTATTTGGTATGATTCATGAAAAACATATGTTTTGATTCCATGTTTTGAAGGATCTTTAACTAGTTTTTCAAATTTAATTTAACTAGTTATTTATTCTTCAATGTTTATGAGATATACACATGATCCTATTATTGTTTCAATTGGTATCATTGAATCGTTTCAATTGGTATCAATTTGACTCTATTTTTGTATATACTCATATTTTGTTTTCTTATATATGTATGTATCAATTTTTCATATATATATATATATATGAGTTATTTGTGCTTGAGTTAAAATTGTTTTACTTGTTTAAACACAAAGTTGTTTATGATAAGAAAATAAAAATTTTAAGAAAAATTCTCAAATTTGTTTTAAGAAAGAAAAATTCAAAATTTTGTTTTATAAGAAAAAATTCAAAATTTTTGAGTTGTATTGCCTATATGCAAGGAGAGCTTAACATCTCTTCTACATATAGATTCATGTTGAGTGTATTATATATTGAGGAGCTTGACAACTCTTCTTTATGTGATACACGTGTGTAGGGAAAGCTTCACATCTCCTCTTATGCATTACATATTATACGTTATGTGAATTAGGACTTGTCATCCCTCTTTCATGTAATGTATATGTGCAGGAAAGTTACTTAACCGTCTTCCTCTTCATGAATGTATATCGCATATAACCTTTTATTGACTTATTTGTTTACACCCCTTATTGGTCTCTTTGTTTATGACAAAAAGGGGGAGAAAAATTTGTTGATTGTGTTTTTACCCCTTTGTTGATGATTGACAAAAAGGGGGAGAAAGATTTTGGATTTATATGCATGTTTTGTGAAAAGATTGTTTATGCATATATGTTTTGTTTTGCAAATAGGAGAAAAAAGAATTTGATTTGTTTTATGCTTGGTTAGCATGTTTACTCCTTCATTTGCATACATGTTTATGTGCTTCATTGCTATATTATTGTTATTGTGTTATGCATGAGTTACTTTGAAGCTTTACTTTAATCCATACATATATAACGTCATGAGTTTTGTCATCATCAAAAAGGGGAGATTGTTGGCCCGAAGGCCCATCACTCTATTTTGATGATGATCAACTCATGTAGTTATGTTTACTAATGATCTTGTGTTTAATTAGCGACAGATTTTATGATCAAGATCTTAGTAGGTGCATAGCTTCAACAAAGGATTTGAAGTCAAGTTTTGGAGCTTGCACGGTGTTTGGACCAAGTCAAGAAGGCTTCAAGTGAAGACTTCAAGAAAATGAAGACTTGAGTCTAGGTTTATTTTTATAAGATTTTATTTTAGATAAAATGTAAAGGATAGAGTAGTTGGTGGATTGCTCAAGTATCATATACACACACACTCTTGATAGTTTTGTTTTTACAAAAGAATTTCTATTTTGAAAATACATGTTTGGATTTTGGTTTTCAAGTTACATATCTTTTATCCAAAACCATGTTTAGTGCATAATGTCAAAACATAGATATTTCACCATGTTTGTGTAGTGGATCATATCCACACACTCTATGCTTTCAAAGTTGTTTAAATATCTTATTTTTGTATTTGGAGAAGTTTTGGAAAGATAAGTTTGGAAAAATCAAGTTTGGAAAATACTGTTTTTCATTTAAGCCAAATTTTCCAAGTTACAAAAATAGTTCAAAACATTTGTAACATGCCTTGATTTTGTGCAAGCATGTTTGTTTATCAAAGTATATTAGTAAAACTATTTTTGTAGATTTTTCTATATTTTATGGGATTTTATTTCAATCAAAAAGACCAAGTTTTAAATCCCTTACAGTTCTGTCCTGGCTATGGCCGGTCGACCGGGCGGTCGACCGACGTGCACAGACGTGCACGCCAGTTCTGGCAGGAGGGCCGGCCGACCGACCCGGTCGACCGTCCAGAGAGCTCTGCTCTCTGGAAAGGCCCCGGCCGACCGAGCGGTCGACCGGACAGAGAGACTTGCTCTCTGTATCCTGGCTCGGTCGACCGACCGGTCGACCGATGGCTCAAGCGGTCTGAAATATGACCGTTGGCCGATCGACCGGACGGTCGACCGACAGGCCTGACAGACTCCACGGCTAGTTTTCCAGACTCTATAAAATGGGGCATTTGGGGGCTGTTTTGATTAAGATTTTGGAGACTTTTAGAGCCAGTTTTTCCTACTCTTTTCAAAGGTTTTTCTCCACAAAATTGAGAGAAAATATTTCCAATCAAAAGGAAAGTTTTATTAAGAGTGTTAAAAGAGATTTCTTGAGTTTTCCTCCACCATCTCTTTCCTTGTTTTCTCACACAACACTTGAGCCATCCATTGCTATATCTACCTATAGGAGTTTGTTGTGAGAGGATTTTAGGTGATCAAGAGTTGTGATCACCAAAGTTCATCTTTGTTCTTTGAGGAGGCGGATGTGTGTGTTCTCATTTGTTTCAGGTCCTAGTGAGGACTCTGTGTTTCGAGTTCGGGTGTGAACTCTTTGTTTGAGGTGCGGCCTCGCGAGCCGGTGGGCTTGCGGTGTGTACGGACTAGGGAGTCCGAGAGTTGTAGGTGTTGCGGCACCGAGTGATCCGGTGGGATCGATTATAGTGAAAATTCTTCGTGTGTCGAAGGCGGGGATGTAGAGCAAGGGTGCTCGAACCTCGAAACAAATCCCTTGTGTTTGCGATTGCTCACTCTCTCTCTTTGTCTCTTGTCTATATCTTGCATTCAATTATTGTGTTTATATTTATATGCTTGATATACTTGTGTGCTCATATTGTTATACTTGCTTGGGTTGTTTGCTAACACTTGTATTTAACCAAGAGAGCCAACGCGGCACCTCAACCCTTATCTAGGGGAATCTAGAGGAGTTTGTCCAGAGCCCTTCATGGGGAATTCGGCAACACTCTTGTTTTATATGTGGTGTTTAGTGTAAGAGTTTAGTTTGCATCATATAAGTTTTTAATTCCGCATTTAGTGACCATTAGATTAGCCATCACCTATTCACCCCCCCTCTAGGTGACTTTACAGATTCAAGGATTGGACTCGAATCGCTAAATTCAAGCTCAGATTCACATTCATCTTCAAGTTCAATTTCGGGAATTGGATAACTTGTCAAACTATCAAGAATTAGATGTTGGTCAAGTTCAGGTTGGAATTGAAGCTGGATTTCCAAAATGACATGATTCTTGAGTCATATGAATATTTGATGGACATGGAAACTCAATCATATTTTGCATTATTCGCTCAGTCTCTTACACGAATTCCATAATTTTTTTTCACAATGATTTTTCTTTGAGTGGTTCTGGAAAAGAACTATATGAATTTTGAAAATTTTGTGGACATGATGAGGCCATCATGTTTTCAAATTCTTTTTGAGCCTTTATCGCTTCTTCCAAAGTCCTTTGAAGCGATGAGTTTTCTTCAATTAGTGGTTCAGGAAAAGGAGGATATGAAGCAGATCGGGGAATGAATATTGTGAAAATTGTGGACAATGTGGTTGAAAATTTAACTCGGGGGAGGTGATCCCCATGAACTCTGTGAAGAGTGGAAGTTATTTTGAAAATTATAGTCATATGATTGGGGATATTGGTCATATTGAGTCGGATAATCCCAACTCGGCATATATGATTAGTTCATGTTGTACATAGTCGGGTTGGAGTTATCTGAATCAAATGAGGTCGGGTGAAATATGCATTCATATTAGGATTGAAAAAATTGTTGTTGTTGAAATCCATATCACAATTTATAAGAAAGAAAAATAAACAAACAAACAAACAAACAAATAAAGAAAAAGAAAAAGAAAACAAGCCTATGCTAGGGTTGATTTAGACCTAAATGACTCCTAATTTGACAACCTTGAACACCTTGAACTCCTAAACAAACAAATGAGGTCGAGGTTTCGCCTCTCAATTCCCAACCTTGAACACCGATTTGACAAGAATCAAGCTCTAACAACTTTCCCCTTAAGTCAATCTCTTAAATGAGTTTGAGATGTCCCTAGGGCCAACGTCTAGCAAGTTTATTAAGGCTTGGGTTGTGTGAGTGGGGAGGTGATTTTGGGCTCAGGGAGGGTAATGACTTCCCTACCTTATGTTGTATTGGGTTTTGCCTTTAAGTTCAATTCGTGTAAGTATGTAATATAAATAAGAATAAACACACAAAGAGAGTAAATCACCCGCCTGTTTGTCCTAACTATATGCAATGTAATATGTACATCTCCGTCAAGATCACAACAACATAAGAACAAAATATAGTATATTGGAATTGAAATCGACACGTGCCTTGATGTAAATGTCTAAACCGTTTTAAAAACATCCAATTACCGTATTTTAATTCTTAATATTATTACAGTGCACAGGTAATATAAACAAAAACTAGTACCAGAATATAAATATATAAGAATTTACCCAACCACACAAAAACAAGTGTGAACTTCTGCAATGCTAAAATTTTAACCTGCACACCAAAAACAAAGAAGAAAAGTTAAGAAAAATGTGAAATCAAACCGTTCCTATCCCTGACAATGGCGTCAAAATTTGAGGGAAAAACAGCGCACAAAAGTGTATGCTTTGAAATCAAGATTTAAAGTGTGTGTGCTTTGGCTCTTCGATACTTCCGTTATAGCATATAGCCTAAAACGAGTCGAATTCATAAGGACAGGAGGCGATAGAAACTTACACGGTATGTTCATGTGTATGTTAAGTAATCTTCAATGTTTGAAAGAATGAAGAGAAAAGAAAATAAAGAATGAAGAGAGAAGAGTACGGTGAAATACGAAGAAGTGGGAAACATAGAAAAAATTGTTTTTGTGATTTTTATTTGTATATCTAAAATAAAGTAAAAAGAGAAAAAAAACCCATGACTACTAACTACTAATGGATCCACTAACATGCTAACCTCTTAGTGATAGTTGTCTCACATGTATTCTTGGCCATCACTAGTCCTTGATTCAAGAGCGTTTCAAAACATGACTCATAAGATAACTCATCACATCCAAACTCAACAAAACAAGTGCAAGCTACACTTAAACCATCAAAACTAAAAAAGAGCAAGCATGGAGTAAAGTAATGTTAGCTTATTAGCGAGTTAGGAAGTTAAAGTGTTAGAATCCATCTCATGAGCCATCAATAGCTTTTGCAAGAGCAAGGCTAAGTAGAGGCTATTAGATTCATGTGGATTATCAAGTAAGAAGTTAGCAAGTTAGTGGTTAGCAGTTGGTTTCCATGAGAGAAATTAGGTAAACATGTAAAAGGAATTAGAGAAGAAAACAAAGAGAGGTAAAGAGAGAACCTTTCATAAATTGTCACATTCCATTACAAGCACTCTTGCTTTCCACCCATGTACCACTCTCTCTCCTATTACAAGATTTACAAGAAATGAAAAATACAAAGAGGAAGAAGAAGAAGAACTAACCTAAAATACCCTAAGAAAAAGAAATTACTCTAAAACTACACTAAACTCTTCAAAACTTCTCCTCCTCAGTTCTAGAAATCCCAGGGCTTTTATCGACGAAAGGGGACACCAGGGTACAGGTACGGAGCCGCGCGCGGCTCCACACAAGAGCCACGTGCGCGTCCCGTCTGCTTCACGCTCCCCTCTTGTTCCCCTGTTGGGTGTACCTCCTGAAATCCAGATTTAGGTACTTGATTTTGACAAAACCCCCTCCAAAGTTAATGGCTATTCATGTAGGCTTTTAATCACCAATTAAATGAGATTTTTTGGCTTCTTCTTCATTCATGTCATAGACCTAGAAACATATAAGAGAGGTATTATTAGTAGAATTTAATATTAAATAAATGTAAAGATGTGGTATGAAATATGCAGTTTTTGTTGGCCCAAAGGCCTTCCACTCTAGTTTTGATGATGATTAACTCATGTAGTTATGTTTACTAATAATCTTGTGTTGTTTAAGTTTCAGATCATTAACCAAGATATTAGTCGGTGATTAGCTTCAACAAGGTGTTTAGAAGCTTTTCATGATGATTCCAGGGCCAAAGCGTCAAGATCACACATTGCCTAGCCCATGGATGGAGTTTTGGAGCAAGTCTACTTGAAGATGAAGATCATCAAGAAGACTTAGGTATCCATAGTTTAGATAGTGTGTTTAGATCCATTTGTAAAGCTTAGTATAGTTGATATGCTCAAGTGCACAACACACACGTTTTCATGTTTGGATTTGGTTTTCATGAATAATAGATCAAAAAAGTTTACTTTATTTCTATGTATATTAGATATGTTCTAGATATACATACATGCTTTAAACTTGCTAGACAAACTTATTTTGATATCCTTATTCATGTGTTGAAAAATCAAGTTTGATAAAAATACAAGTTTTGTTTTTGATAAAATTTGCAAGGCTCGAAAATGAGTTGATATGATTGATATATGTCTTGAAATTTTTATCACTTGTTTGTGTTTCAATATAAAATGTTAAAACAAGTTTTATGGGATTTTCAGAAAAGATAAAAGATTTTTATAAAATATTTTCCCCAGTTTTTCTGACCCAGGTTTGTGTTGACAGGCCGGTCGGTCGACCGTACGGGTCGACCGTACCAAGGGCGGTCGACCCATAGGGTCGACCGACCGTGCACAAACTTGTGCACGTCTGGCAGACACAAACTTGGTCGACCGTACGGGTCGACCGGGTCTGAGAGCTCTGCTCTCTGTTTGTTTGGGTCGACCGGGCGGTCGACCGCTGCAGAGAGTTCTGCTCTCTGTTTGTTTCGGTCGACCGGGCCGTCGACCGCAGTTGCCCAACGGTCATATTTCTGACCGTTGGCGGTCGACCGGGCCGGTCGACCGTTGCCTGTCAGAGCTGCCAGCTCAGCTCTAACGGCTAGTTTTGTATTAGGCCTATATAAACCCCATCTCTTTGGTTTTTGGCCAAGGTTTTCAAGAAGAAAAATTTCAGTATTTCTCTAGTGTTTAAACAAGTTTTCAAAATAGTTTTTGTGCTAAAAAGATTTCATCTTTATTGTTTTGGGTTTTTGGAAAATCAAAGAAAACTAGGGTTTTGGGATATTGATTTGATCTTTAATTTCTATCATATACAAGAGATTTCCCAAGTAGTTTTTCTTTGTTGCTTGTTTTCAAAAACACCTAGTTTCCACACTTGAGCTATCACCTATCCTAATCTATTTAGGATCTTGTTTTTGTGGAAAAGAAAAGAGAAAAGAAAGAGAGATTGAGTTTGTGATTTTTGGAACCACTTGTTGTAAACACCCTTATTCTTGTTGTATCCCTCTTAGGTAGAGGTGATCGGGTGATTGGTTTGCTCCCTCTAGTGAGAGGTGGAGTTGGTTTGTAAACCCTCTTCAGTAGAGGTGTTGGTTGTTGTGGTTATTTAGCTAAGGGCCTACCCCTCGGTTGTGAGGTGGTTGTTTGAGAGAGAGGAGTTCGGTACTCCATTATTGTACAAATCCTTCTCGGTGAAGGTTCCCTCGGTGGGAGTCCTCGGTGGACGGTATTGTGGATTGGAAATCCTACACGGTGGTGTAGGCGGGGATGTAGAGCAAGGGTGCTCGAACCTCGAAACATATCTGTGTGTTTGCGTTTGATCCAATATCTCTTAACTCTCTCTCATTTATTTGTGCAAAGCATCATTCATATCATCATACCATATTTGCTTGTGTTGAACATATATTCATCTTGTCATATCATATTTACTTGCTTGTGTTGTGCCTTGCATAATTCTCATTGCTATATCTTGTATATGCTTGGTTGTTTGTGTGTGCCTCACTTGTACCTAATCAACAAGAGCTTCACATAGCACCTCAACCCATTCAAGGGGAATCAAGAGGAGTTAGTCCAGAGCCCTTCACGGGGAATTCGGCTACACTTGTTGATTGTATTAAGTGTGATTGCAATATTTGCATTAGCTTCCGCATTTAGCGCACTTAGTTTTGCATTTAGTTTTAGATTAGCACTAATACCTATTCACCCCCCACTAGGTGTTCCCCTTTTCAATTGGTATCAGAGCTAGTGCTCCTGATACTTAGGCTTAACATCCTAGGAGTGAGATCCATTTGCTTGCTAATCTATTGGTATCAGAGCTAGTGCTCCTGATACTTAGGCTTAACATCCTAGGAGTGAGATCCATTAGTCCAGAGCCCTTCACGGGGAATTCGGCTACACTTGTTGATTGTATTAAGTGTGATTGCAATATTTGCATTAGCTTCCGCATTTAGCGCACTTAGTTTTGCATTTAGTTTTAGATTAGCACTAATACCTATTCACCCCCCCACTAGGTGTTCCCCTTTTCAATTGGTATCAGAGCTAGTGCTCCTGATACTTAGGCTTAACATCCTAGGAGTGAGATCCATTTGCTTGCTAATCTATTGTTTGCATTTGCTTGCTTTGCACACATATAGTTTACCATGGCCTTCATGACCTCACCTATGTATGACCCTTCCAACATTCATGTTTGGAAGATTAGGATGACCGTTTATTTACAAACCCTAGGTCATAAAGTTTATCTTGCTATTACCAAGGAATCCTTTCTTAGTGATCGCAATCATATAGGGGCAAATGCACAAGCCCTAGAGGCCATTAGAAGCACATTATCTAAAGATTATATTTTACGTGTTTCTAACATTGATTCCGCCTTTGCAGTGTGGAATTTGTTGACAACAACCACCACCTCCGAGCTTCAAGTACAAATCCAAGAAGAGGAAGAATCTAGTGGAGAATCCGAACCACAGCAATGCTATATGGTCCAAGGGAATGACTCCCTTGAGGTACACTCGGAAACTCAACTAGATAGTAATGATTGTGCTAGTTCTTCAAATGATTATGTTGATTCCCATGCTTTGAATGAAGAACTATCCATAGTTTGTGAAAAATTAATAGAAAACTATAAAGTTTTGAAAAAGAAAAGTCTAGAAATTGAAAAAAAAAATAAATGTTTGCATTCTAGACTTGATTGTGTTTTGCAAGAGAAGGTTGAGGTCTATAATGAAAGGGATGCATTGAGATCTCAATTGGAACTTGCACTTAAAGAAAATGAATTTTTAAAATCTAAAAATGATTGTGAAACTCTTTTGAAGAAAAATAAAAATTTGTCTTCCAAAATTGATTTTGTTTTAAAAGAGAATGTTGATTTGAAAAACAAAATTATTTCCATTTCAAATGATTTAGATGTGTGTTTAAAGAAAAATATTGTTTTGAAAAATAAGATTGATGCACATGTTTGCCATGCTAGTGTAGCCTCTTCATCTAGTCTACCTAATGCATGTACCTCTTCTTCTAAGATTAATGATGATATTTGTATATTAAAGAAGAGAGTAGATTGTTTGGGCTCCACTATGAGCCAATGTGCTAAGAACCATACACGCTTGGAATCCTTGGTTCGAAAGAAACAAGTTCCAACTTTTATGCATGCACACCCTCCACGGCATACACATGCTTCTCACGGACACACCCATCACCATATGTATGCTCATGTGTACACTTGTACACATTGTGGCCGAAAAGGCCATCTTGCTAAATTTTGTTATGATAGATTAAATGTTTCAAATTTAGCAAAGAATTTTATTTGGGTTAGAGAAGGTACTAACCCCCATGGACCCAAAAGAGTATGGGTACCAAAGACCACCCCTAAAGTTTTTGATGTAGGTGTGGGCTCTCACATGACGTGAGAGTGATGACACCTTGGAGTGGATGCGTTCCGGACTTAAAGAAAATCAATTGGATGCATCACTTTCAAGGGAAGATTTAGTGGAGATGACCACCATGTTTTGGAGACAAGGAGAGTTGCCTTCTAGGTTTTGGTAACAATTCTTAACTCCTTATTATTTTTACATGCTTTCATATTGATGTTTTATAGCATGTTTCATTGTCTATGGATTAGCGTGTAAATATCATATTTATTAGATCCTTGACATACATGTATAGTATTTGAGACACACATGCTTGCATGAACCCATACTTAGTGTTCTCACTTTTGTTTAACCTATAATGTACATCATGAATCTAATATATGTGAATTTATATAGTAATCATGTTTTAGTTTTATCATGATGATTTTTTTAAGTTTTGATGCTTCATGTGTAGGTTACATGTTTAGATGTTAGTTTTCATTAAGACTAGTTATATACTTGTTCATATAGTGGGCCACAAATAAATCTATATATGTTTGACTTGATTGCTTATTTGAACCCATTAGATGTGCTAGTATAGTCTAGTTTTGATGATGCATACATTTTAAACTTGTATTCTCATTTTTAAATTTGTTTTATGAGTTTTTCACTTCATGTATAAGTTTGTATTGCCAAACTTTAAGATATACATGTATAACCCTTGAGTCATTTGCCTTTCATGCAAATCTATATATAAGGACTCAATTGTGTTTAGGGATATGTATGTATACTTATTGTGTTGACAATTCATACATATACCATGAAATGAAATTTGTTTTGATGAAGATTTAGTTTTTCTTGATTTTGTGTTTAATTGTTTAACTTCATGTATATGTCTATCTTGTCCAAACTATTAGATATACATGTTTATCCTTTTGAGCCACGTGCCTTCATGCATATATAAATAGTGGACTCGTTGTGTTTTGGATATGTATGTATGTTTTAATTTGTACTTGACATACATATGCCATGAAGATTAAATAAGTTTTGATGATTTTCGTGTTTTCAATGTTTAAGGAATAATTGAGCTTAATTGAATATTTTCATGATTATGATATTCACACTTTATTTGTACACTCACATTTATTGCTTGCTCATGTTTTGTATTCATGAGTCATATTTATGCCTAATTGAATTAGAGTGTTGATTATCATGTGGATTTCATGTTTTATGAAAATTATTTTTAGTTTATTCCTTACTTGAAGGATTTCACACTAGTTAACAAGTTTTCCATTTAACTAGTTGCGGTATTCTTCACTATGGTAGTGATTTTCAAACAAAGCTTATTTTCAAATCTATTTTTGAAAACCCCTACCTTCCAAGGGCGGTTGGATGGGAGATCATGGTCTTGTATGCTTTAAAATGAAAATCGTTTAAAACTTGAACCTTGATTGGGAGGTATTGTAATATGATGTATACATTTGAACTTATTGCTATGTCAATTGGTATCATTGAACTCTTTCAATTGATATCATTTTGATTCTTTTGTATACTCATATGTTTATTGTGTATGTATATTTTCAATTGGTATCATCTATTGGTGATTGGTACTCATTCTATTTCATACACATACACTTGTTTTATTTGTGCTTAAGATATAAATTTCTCACAAAATCTTGTTTATGCTAGTGCTTGAGCTTCAATTTTGTTTCAATTGATTACTTTTAAATTGGTATCAAGCCCATGCATCTTTTTAGTTGGTATTTCATAAAGGGGGAGAAAATTTAATTTTGTCTTTCAATTGGTGATTCTTCAATTGGTATTTGTTTCCCACTCCCTTACTTTATGATTGAAAATTTCATATTGGTATCATATGTTTAATATGAAAATTATTTACAATTGGTATCAAAATTTTGTTTAGACATTCAAAATTTATTATGTTTAATTTCAATTGATATCAAGATGTTTCATGTGTTTTTGCTTAAAATTGGTATCTAAAAAAAAATTTAAAAAAAATACAAAAGTTTTGATTTGTATTGACTATATGCATATAGATTCATGATGAGTGTATCTTGTATTGAAGAGCTTAACATCTCTTCGTTATGTGGTACACGTGTGTAGGGGGAGCTTCACATCTCCTCTTATTCATTACATAATGTGTGTTATGTGAATTAGGGCTTAACATCCCTCTTTTATGTAATGCATATGTGTAGGGAAGCTAACTTAGCGTCTTCCTCTTCATGAATGTATATAGCATATAACTTCTATTGATATCATGTTGTTTATAGTCACCCCTTATTGACCTTGTTTTTGTTTTAGACAAAAGGGAGAGAACATTATTTTATTGTTTGTTTAACCCCTTCTTGATCTTTTTGTTTGACAAAAAGGGGAGAAAAAATTTGTTTGATTTGATTTTACTTTGTTTACCCCTTTGTTGATGATTGACAAAAAGGGGGAGAATTATTTGAGAGTTTAACATGTTTTTATATATGCATACTTATGTTTTTGCATATATTAAGTTTTATTGGTAAGTATTAAGTTTTTTATTGGTATCTAGAGCATCTAGTGTTTTTATTGTTAATGCTTTATTAATTTAATTGGTAACTAGAGCTTCTAGAACATGTGTTTGTGTTTTATGCATATTGATGCATACATGTTTATGTACATTCATTTGGTAAGTATTAAGTTTTTTATTGGTATCTAGAGCATCTAGTGTTTTTATTGTTAATGCTTTATTAATTTAATTGGTAACTAGAGCTTCTAGAACATGTGTTTGTGTTTTATGCATATTGATGCATACATGTTTATGTACATTCATTGCATATATTTTATTTATTTGTTTATGCATGAGTTAAGGGGAGCTTCTTTGAAGCTTAACTTTAATCCATGCATATATATAACTCCATGAGTTTTGTCATCATCAAAAAGGGGGAGATTGTTGGCCCAAAGGCCTTCCACTCTAGTTTTGATGATGATTAACTCATATAGTTATGTTTACTAATAATCTTGTGTTGTTTAAGTTTCAGATCATTAACCAAGATATTAGTTGGTGATTAGCTTCAACAAGGTGTTTAGAAGCTTTTCATGATGATTCCAGGGCCAAAGCGTCAAGATCACACATTGCCTAGCCCATGGATGGAGTTTTGGAGCAAGTCTACTTGAAGATGAAGATCATCAAGAAGACTTAGGTATCCATAATTTAGATAGTGTGCTTAGATCCATTTGTAAAGCTTAGTATAGTTGATATGCTCAAGTGCACAACACACACGTTTTCATGTTTTGGATTTGGTTTTCATGAATAATAGATCAAAACAAGTTTACTTTATTTCTATGTATATTAGATATGTTCTAGATATACATACATGCTTTAAACTTGCTAGACAAACTTATTTTGATATCCTTATTCATGTGTTGAAAAATCAAGTTTGATAAAAATACAAGTTTTGTTTTTGATAAAATTTGCAAGACTCGAAAATGAATTGATATGATTGATATATGTCTTGAAATTTTTATCACTTGTTTGTGTTTCAATATAAAATATTAAAACAAGTTTTATGGAATTTTCAGAAAAGATAAAAGATTTTTATAAAACATTTTTCCCAGTTTTTCTGACCCAGGTTTGTGTTGACAGGCCGGTCGGTCGACCGTACGGGTCGACCGTACCAAGGGCCGGTCGACCCATAGGGTCGACCGACGTGCACAAACTTGTGCACGTCTGGCAGACACAAACTCGGTCGACCGTACGGGTCGACCGGGTCTGAGAGCTCTGCTCTCTGTTTGTTTGGGTCGACCGGGCGGTCGACCGCTGCAGAGAGTTCTGCTCTCTGTTTGTTTCGGTCGACCGGGCCGGTCGACCGCAGTTGCCCAACGGTCATATTTCTGACCGTTGGCGGTCGACCGGGCCGGTCGACCGTTGCCTGTCAGAGCTGCCAGCTCAGCTCTAACGGCTAGTTTTGTATTGGACCTATATAAACCCCATCTCTTTGGGTTTTTGGCCAAGGTTTTCAAGAAGAAAAATTTAAGTGTTTCTCTAGTGTTTAAACAAGTTTTCAAAATAGTTTTTGTGCTAAAAAGATTTCATCTTTATTGTTTTGGGTTTTTGGAAAATCAAAGAAAACTAGGGTTTTGGGATATTGATTTGATCTTTAGAGATTTCCCAAGTAGTTTTTCTTTGTTGCTTGTTTCCAAAAACACCTAGTTTCTACACTTGAGCTATCACCTATCCTAATATATTTAGGATCTTGTTTTTGTGGAAAAGAAAAGAGAAAAGAAAGAGAGATTGAGTTTGTGGTTTTTGAAACCACTTGTTGTAAACACCCTTATTCTTGTTGTATCCCTCTTAGGTAGAGGTGATCGGGTGATTGGTTTGCTCCCTCTAGTGAGAGGTGGAGTTGGTTTGTAAACCCTCTTCGGTAGAGGTGTTGGTTGTTGTGGTTGTTTGGCTAAGGGCCTACCCCTCGGTTGTGAGGTGGTTGTTTGAGAGAGAGGAGTTCGGTACTCCATTGTTGTACAAATCCTTCTCAGTGAAGGTTCCCTCGGTGGGAGTCCTCGGTGGACGGTATAGTGGATTGGAAATCCTACACGGTGGTGTAGGCGGGGATGTAGAGCAAGGGTGCTCGAACCTCGAAACATATCCGTGTGTTTGCGTTTGATCCAATATCTCTTAACTCTCTCTCTCATTTATTTGTGCAAAGCATCATTCATATCATCATACCATATTTGCTTGTGTTGAACATATATTCATCTTGTCATATCATATTTACTTACTTGTGTTGTGCCTTGCATAATTCTCATTGCTATATCTTATATATGCTTGGTTGTTTGTGTGTGCCTCACTTGTACCTAATCAACAAGAGCTTCACATAGCACCTCAACCAATTCAAGGGGAATCAAGAGGAGTTAGTCCAGAGCCCTTCACGGGGAATTCGGCTACACTTGTTGATTGTATTAAGTGTGATTGCAATATTTGCATTAGCTTCCGCATTTAGCGCACTTAGTTTTGCATTTAGTTTTAGATTAGCACTAACACCTATTCACCCCCCCTCTAGGTGTTCCCCTTTTCAGTTTTAAAAACTAATAAGTAGAACAGGCTTACATCTCGTCGTCTCAGTGTGAACGAGTAGGGTGTCAACTGGTGACCATGCATTCCACTGATTGTTGTTTGGGGTCAATCCCCACAATACCCAATATGGATTCCCACTGTCTAACGCTGCCGTAACTGGCACAAAGCCAACCTGAATGCATAAACCGGATACGAGACACAACCCAACAAATTTTTCTAGGACACGGACATGAAGTTGATAACATGATAAAATATTTGATAGATACAATAATGTGCTGATCTTAAAAAATTTAAATGCCTGGATACAACAGAAGGGGGATATTTTGATACATCAAGATAGTTTAAATATGTCTCGCTAACTTTTGAGAGGAGCATAAAAGTGAGAACCCATCCCTCAATACATAAATAAAGTTTTGGTGTAATGAAAGGGACACCACATCTGATAATTTCTTGGGTTCAAACCTAATCAATTTAAGCTTTTTATTGTCTACCCATGTTATTTTGCCTTTTCAAATGAGTCATGTTTATATTGTAGGTTTTCCATGTGGCTCAAAGGCCAATGAGAGAGGGACTCTTGACTTTTAAGTTTGCTTAATGTACATTGTTAGTTCACAACCCATCAACTTTTGTATGAAGTGGCATTTGACATACATGTTAATTTTTTATCGATAATAGAAAGACTCAAACATGTAATCGTAATTTAAAATATATTAATAGAAAGTGGATGCAAGATGCATTAAAAGACTACCCATCATATCTCACAAAATTACATCAAGATTGTAATTCACCAACTAGCATGTAGTGAAGTTCAATATACCAAAAAGTAGGTTATAGAACACCTTTGCCTATTCAAGGTTCATGATCAAAATACAAATCCAATGCAATAAACCAAGGGTATATGAAAAATTCCCATAAGACTTGGATACAATATGATAGGGGTGCATCATAATATACCTAAGCACACATCTTGTTTGTTTATCTTATGTAAAAAAGAGATAATTAACAATAAAATGATTAGATAAATACTAATAAGTTAGATATGTGTCTAAAATTTACAATTTTCATTATTCAATTATTTACAGCAAAAATATGCAATGCATAATACCTGATGGTACCATTCATCCATTATCAATTTAATTATTTACTCTAGGATGCATATTTGATTATCTAGCATTTCTTGGATACATAATAAATTTCAGGACATTATTAAATTGTATATGATACATATCTGAGTATCCCTCTATTTGACACATGTCCTGCTTAAGTGTGCTCTTGATTAAGGCATTCATGTTTTGGTGTATTGTATGACATGGGGATATGACCTGATAGAGATAGACAGAGACAACAAATTTAAACAGCTATCAAATAAGCAATAGGAAATTGTGCATACATGTGAACTATGTATGTGGACGTGCTAACTCAGTAATTAATAAAAGAAACTAGGACATGGCATGGCAATGGAGGCTGATAGGCAATATTATTTTTTGTCATTGCTGTGAATTGTGATAATCTTACTAAAACATCATCTACTATGATAAAACATTAAGTTTCATGCATACTTCTTATCTTTGCATCTCCATCTTTCTGCACAGGAGCTTACTATGTTTTCCACTTACTCTCTCCAAACTCATCCCAAGCTTTGTTACCATGTAATTTAAATATTGTTCGGATATATCCTAATCAACCTTGAGGTTACTAACATGAAAAAGTAAAATAAAAAAAATATCTTGATATGTGCAGTGCATATTCAGAATCTGAGAAAGTGTCAAAACTAGAAGCTTTTGAAATTAAAAGTAAGTAATACAAATAAGGACAAGTTCTGGAGCATGTCCAAGATGTACCCAATGAGTAATTAATATGCTCCTCAAGAGGAGTAAGGAAAATTTGTTACATCAGAATATGTTTCTTACAGACACCATTTAATTATGTAAGTTCTTGTCCTATTTAAGCCTTACTTCCAAGGCTTTTTAAGTCTTTTGGTAGACCTTGAAGGACTTGGGGCACCATCCCAAAAGACTAGCCTTTTAGGTGGAGTTGCTCAAATCCTTATATACTCAAGACCATCCACATGTTTAGCCGATGTGGGACTATTTGTTCGACCTAAATTCCAACAGACCTTGAGTCTTTAAGTTCAATGTCACATAAATGGATCTGCTAGCAAAAGGATAAGCAACAATGGCATTTGTTTTTAACCTTTGCCACTTTGCCATTCCATACCTTTGAACAATAGCATGTATTTCTCTTTTGAAATTGGATAGGAATTATTTTCCGAATTTATTCAAAGTATGAGTTCTGGTACATTTCCCCTTATTAAATCCTCCTTTCTCCTTCTTGATAGTTCTCATTTTTGAATGAGAATTATTTACAAAATCAGTTAAGTACTCAAAATTCAGTTTTTATTTATTTCCCTAATTTTTCATCCACATTTTTTTTGTTTGAGTACAAATCTTGTTATTCTCTCTCTTGAAATTTGGAATAGAATTATTCTCCAACTTTGTTCTCAAGTATGAGTTTCCATACATTTTCCCAACTTGTCCATCCACTTTGACTTTCTTGCTAGTTCTCCTTTTGAATTAAGAAGTATTTGCAAATTTTGAGTTTTCTCACAGTTTCCCTAATTTTTCATCCACTTATTTTATTGTTGAAATACTACCTTCATTAAGTTTATAATGAATGAGTACAAGGATAATTACTAGTAGATTCATGAAACTTTGAGAAACATGAGGCATGGAGATTGCTTAATTTTTAATTTTTTTAATGTAACTTTTATATTTCGTTTAGAAGAACAACATATAAAAGCAATACAAGCAAAGAGATCTCCTTATTTGTCTGTGTTCGTAGTCTTTATGTCATAATCATGTTCCTTTGAACCATATCTTGCTCATTTTGGTTGATTGAAGTATTTAAGAAAATTAGCTACTAATCATCCTACTTTTCTGATGAGTGCTCTCTGCTGTTTAGTAGACTGTATCACAACATATTTTGCAAAGGAGGTGTTATTCAACTGGCATGCTTGGGTGGGACTGAAACAATCTGTGGGACTTATATACAGGGGTGTTATCGGTTTGGGATATTTTGTGAGATTTCATTTTGGGGATATTATTGATTATTGGGACTGACTTTCAAATGTCCCAATTTTTGTCTCACTATATATAGTTTTTCACCCACCAGTCCCAACAAAGAGGCTGGGCTGAAATTTGTCCTGCGATTCTTCTCTCTCTCTCTCTCTCATTAACTCTCTCTTCTCTATCAACCTAAAAACTAACCCTCCGTGGAGATCTAGACCTCTCCTCTCTGTCAAACCTAATCTCTATTCTCTTCTCTTCCCTCTTTTTCTTCTCAAACTCCACCAGCAGCAGTAGGGGCTGCGGCAGCAGCAGGTGGCCCATTCTTTATTTATTTATTTATTTTTTTTTCTTATACCCAAAATCTGCATGACTGGCATTTCTAAATCATGCAGATGAGCTAAAGAGTAGACAAATCAAAATACAATAGCTTTAATGCATATAAGGTTGGATCATGTGAAAGTGAGCAAAACACCATTCTTCGAACATGTAGGAGTTCTTATAAGTGCTACAACTTATTGTTATTTTTTATTTTAAAAAAAATAAGTATTGTAGGCTAACAGCTTGAAAGTTACAGAAGAGTATCATGGACTATGGTTTTTTTTCTTTTTTCTTTTTTTTGCTTGGCAAATATAGTAGATCCATTAGTATAAAACAATAAATTAAAATAATATTAAAATATTTAATAACAATAATCAATACGGCATGATTTGTCCCAAGTCACATCCCAAATTTGTTTCAAAATCCCACAATTCGAAACAATTTGTCCCAATTCTAGTCCCAGTCTGAGTCTCAGAAATGTCTCAGAGTTGTCTCAGCGAGACAAATGTCCTACTCCCACCTAAAATTCCCAGTTGAATACCACCACCAAACTGCTTTGTGTTGGTTTCCAAGTGAAGTGGGAGAAACTAATGAAGTGTGCCAACAAAGTATTTCCTCATTTTTAATGAAACAAACAGAGGAGAGACCGTTCGAACTATATTTTTTTCTTGTGTCAAACAAAGGAGAGAATGTTTGAAATGTGAAAATTATGAAAAAAAATTACACTTCTATCTCTTTCTTCTCTCTTTCTTTCTTTGCTTGTCAAATTCCAATCAAGTTTGTCACGCCCTCAAATCTGCAATGGAAAGAATTAAATTGGGGTGTGCTCTTAGAGAGCTAAATTTGCTACATTCTGACGTTTAGAGCAACTATCCAGAATATTTAATATCCAAGTCTTAATAAATTAGACTATTAGGAGTCTTAGTGCATAGCCATAAAATACTATCTTACATCATATCTAAGTCAAAAACAAAAGATAAGACACTATGCTATAAAACATTTTAGAACCACCTCACTTGGCATCAGGTTACTCCAACTGAAGCTAGTTGGTTTCTGAAAAGATTGGAGAACAATGGAATGAGCTTAACGCTCAATGAGTACCACAACTTTTACTAGCAATTCAAAAACACAATGTAGAAATACCACTTACTATTTGAAAATAAACAACTTTATTTTAGAGCATGTATACAATTTAAATTACATAAGTAATATAAAACTTTCCCGTGTGAAACACGATAATCATGCATTTATAACATAGAAATATCTTTCATGAAATCACAATATGCATGGGATACCATATTCACTTAGAAACATAAAATCCAGTTATATAACGCTCTCTCATTTGGTCACACTAAACCTACGAATTATCACCCAGTAGCATGAAAATATGCACAATCACTTATTAGTCACCCTGGGATAAATAACCTTGTCATAGATTCCCCAGAGGCCACTTCGCTTATGCCCAAAGGCCACTTTCATTGTGCTAGAAGGCTACTTGTTCAGTACACTCATTACCATATGGCAGGCTCGCTAATTAGAATATGAGATTCTAGAGGTGGCCCGTCACAATGATGTGGCACTTAGCTCCCCAGATCCATTAGTTCACTCACTGCATAGTGGACTTTTGAGGATTTTGAAGCAATACATATCACTCTTTCATATAACTCTATCACTTAAACGCTTTCATTTGCTCTATTATTTAATTCAAATTTAGAGAAATCCATAAACATATTCAAAATTCACTTCTCTATCACTTTAAAAGCAATATCAAAGGTTTAAAATAACTAGATAAGATTGTCATTCTGTAACTATCACATTTAAATGACTTTATAAATCTCATTTGCAATATTATCAATTTTGAATCATATATGAACAACTATCAGTTACATAAAGCATAAGTCAATACAATTCGATGCATAACACTAATAAACACACTAATCATGTTTGATTGATCACTTTTAAACTAAAGCATGAGATGATAACATTTGATGATATATTTGCAAATCAATATCTACTTATATATGGAAAAACATTTGACAATAAACTTAAAAAATGACTAGTGAGTAATCTACGCACATTTGAATGACATATATGATAATCACATAGAGCATGAGACAATATATCTCAATGTATGTCACTAATAAAACACACTAGTCATGTTTAACTCTTCACATCATATTAAAAAAACAAGACAATAGAATTGATGGCATACTAATAAAACACACTCTTCATGTTCAACTTCACATTTAAAAGAACAAGGTAATAGAATTGATAGCATATTTTTAAATCAACTATTTTATTTTATGTACGTAAACTTTTGCAAATAACTATTTTAAATCAATATAGTAAGAGAAGTGTACTCATTTTTAATGACAAATGAATGTGATGTGGGACGGAGGGGGATTTAGGATTTGTGGTGGGGATTTTGTAGAAATGAGGAAGAACAAAAGAGGAAAAGAAAGATATGATTGCGAATCGCAATCTGAATTTTGGCTTCACCGCCTATGATTCAATCCATAGGGATCAAAATCAATACCCAAAGCAAATAACTTTATTTTTTATAATCAAAATCATTGAATAATTTTTCAAAGATCATTACATGGTTATATATAACCTACAACACGTGCACTATACGTGCAATTATTGATAACATCAAATCTCATCAAATCTAACGACATTTAGATTCAAATAACTTCTAAATCTCAACCAAATCTATCCAAATCTGGATTCCAATAACTTCAAAATCTCAACCACATCTATCCAATTCTAATTTAAATAAAAATCTCAAATCTACTAAATCTAAACCATTTTCCCCCATCATTCTCCCCGGCTTGAAAATATTCATCCTCGATGAATATAGTGGTAGGTAGAAGGTAAGCACAACCAAATTGAACCGCATTACGAATTCTCAATCTGACTAAGGTGGTGGGTGTGGAATCCACGCTGATGCGTTATGACTGCACCAAGGTGGTATAGGTGGAACTAGTTTTCATGACAAATCTTCTTTAAAGAATGACAACTCGATCAGTGCATAGGTAGCAGACGAAAGTGCATCCTCCCGGGTGAGAACCGAATCAACTATACTGCGCACCCTAAATAGTCTGATCTCATTTTTTTCTGTGTCCTATAGAAAGATCTATAAAGGATTGTATAAGTCAGGCGATCTCAGGGATATTGGAATCCTCATAGCTGGCAGAGACAGTAATAGCTCCATGGTAGATTTCGCTGGAAGATCTACAAGAGTCCCAATAAGAAGCTCTTCCACTTCTGGCTTTGGTTCTTTCACTTCTGGCTCTGGCACGGGCTCTAACTCCAATAACTTCTGGTCTTCACTTCTCAAAAACGTCAAGCTCGACAAGAATTGGAGACTCTGGATCTGGCTTATCAACAACTTCTAGTTTTGACTTTGATTCATCAATAACTTCTGACTCTTTGTAATCTTCCTCAGATGAATACAGAAGGTGTTAAGCATACAAAGCACGAATATCCTTTTAAACAAACCAACATCGATAGTCGATATGGCTACATTTTCTCTAACAATAAGCTTTTCCAACAAGCTTCATTTGGGCATAACAACACTTCTGTTCAGATGTTAGAATAAAATAACTAAATAAATCTTACAGATTGCTTTCTCACTTCTCATACTCATACTGATCATCAGAACCCCGAAAATATAGGAGAGTCGCATACATATTCCTTCTCACTTTCTTGTCATCAGCTTCAATATTTATATATTTTTCACAAAAATAAAATTTCATCAATAAATTTTTAGAAAAGAAGTTCAGAAATTACCCAATAATCTCAATGATTCAAACTGAACTCAAATCGGACTGCAAACGGGGTCTGAAATGTCAATTTTCTATTATGAGAATGATACCTGCGCCAAACAGAAACTCGTGGAGGTCTAACCTGTTGCCTTCTTACTACAAACTCTTCTCAGTAGCTCCGGAGCTTAGTCACGAATCCAACATTTCAAACAGAGCTCAAAACAGACTCTAAATGGGTCTGAAACGGACTTCAGACTGAGGCAGCGCTCTTGTGAAAAGTAACCGTGAACAGTAAATTTACTGTTCATGGAACAGTAATTTTTTTGAGTGGATTTTGTGGAAGGGAAAAGCAGGAAATTCGGCTCTGATACCAAACTGATGTGGAATGGAGGGAGATTTAGGGTTTGTGGTGGAGATTTCGTAGAATTGAGGAAAAATCAGAATTGAAAAGAAAGATATGATCGCGAATCGCAATCCAGATCTTGACTTCATCACCTATGATTCACTATATAGGGATCAAAATTAATACCTAAAGCAAATAGCTTCATTTTTTATAATCAAAATCATTCAATAAATTTTCAAAAATCACTACATGGCTATATATGACCTAAACACGTGCACTATATGTGCAATTATTGATAACATAAATTTCATCAAATCTAACCACATTTAGATTCAAATAACTCCTAAATATTAACCAAATCTATCCAGATATATTCAAATCTAATTTAAATAAAAATCTCAAATATTTTAAATCTAAACTATTTGTTTATCACACCAGAATGATTCAATCAAGGAAAGCATCAGAGAATGCATTTCGATATACGTTATAATAAAACACACTAATCATGTTTAATTCATCACATTATGTTTAAAAGAGCAGTATACTTTCAAATCAATCATTTTCTTGTATGTATATTGTTGCAATTATTTCAAATCAACCTAGTAATAAAAATGTACTCACCTGTAGATGACCCAAGATTCACTCAAGTCCGGTCAATCTCGAGGAATTTCTAAAATATTTACAATTCAATCATTGATAACTAATCCTATTAAATCTTATTTTCATCACTTAACCCCTTAATGCATGAATAAGGTGGTCAAAGCCCCTTTAACACTAGTATCTAATATTTATTAGAAACTTTTACAAATTTTTCTGAAATTTTATAACATTTTTAAGACAAGATGGGTCTTTTTTTTTTACAATTTCTGCAAAGTTCAAGGGCCTTTCTGCAATTTATAAGAGTTATGTTATATATTATTTAGGTCTTCTCTTTCAGTATAATTTTATTTTGAGCCACTACTACAATTTCCATTGCAAATCATAAGTGAAAAGTTTAATTAGGACTCAAATGCAAATAATTGTCATTCAAACCGGGGGTTCTGACAATCATCTCCTTACTCTCTTTCTCCCCGACACTCACCCGAACTCATTCCAGCCAATGGCTGCTTGGGTTTGGGGCGGGGTTGAGGGCGCCCTGTGGCGTGCCACCACCGGCCACCATCACCTGGCAGCCGCCGGGGTGCTCGCCAAGTTGGAGTCTAAAAATTACTAGTTTTATATGGACCACAGTTTAAGATGTGTGATTAACACGAGAACTTTGTTTGACTCTTCTGCTTTGCTAGGGCGTCGTCCCAAGCAATCAAAGACAGAAAGGTTGCTCATGTGCTGGTGGGTGTTCACAGGCCTCACTCATATTATCCTTGAGGGCTATTTTGCTTTCACTCCAGACTTCTATAAGAAAACACCTTTTCTGGCTGAACTTTGTAAGTTCTATAAGTTTCACTTTACCTGATTTCTATGGAAGTTAAATTGGATTTGTAGATTATCAGGTTCTCGAGTATCTTTAACCGTGTTGGTGGGTTCTCATAATGCTTATACTTCAGGGAAAGAATATAGCAAGGGTGACTCTAGATATGCTGGGAGAGATGCGGCGGTTGTCACTGTTGAAGGAATCACGGCTGTGATAGAGGGACCAGCTTGCCTCCTTTCTGCGTATGATTTTTTTTTTTTTTTACTTGCATTTTCATAATAACCTTCGTTGCTAGCATATTAGTAACTTTGATAGCTTAAAATTATAATGTCGTCATGATCTTACGTTTTAGTGGGATAGAATAATAGCTAGTGGAAACGAATGAACTGTGGCGTTTAGCTCCAGAAAAAGAGAAAAGAGAAAAAAGAAAAAAAAGGAAGAAGAAGAGCAAGAGTGATGGGGATTAGTCTATTTTTTATTTAGTAGATTTCTTTTAAGTTGTTTTATTTTTATAGTATGTGTTTTTAGTCCCACATCAGTTATGATGGGGGAATCTGTTGGAAATTAAATTGATTTAATGCGGAATAATGGCCATGAATCAAGAATCAAATACATCTCAAGGGAATCAAATTCATGTAATTAACTTAATACATGATACATACCTGAAGCCATTGATTGAGATGAAGGTTGAAGATCCTTGTGATGTATGGAAGAAGTAGACCCTTGTCCTTCGCTTTGATTCCTGCAAGACCTAATGTAAAGGATCCTCTTTTCTCTATCTCCTTTTCTTTTCACAAAACCCCTCTATTCTTTTCTGATGGAGAGTCTCAAAAAAATATGAGCGTGAGTTTTGTTTTCTTTACAGGAGGAGAAAAAGTGGGTCGCACATTTGCACATAAGTCCCTTGAAATAAACCTTTCCATCATGGTACCCTTTATATTTCAAGAGACCATATAACTATATAAATGTGACTATAATATGGGCATCCTTAATATCAGTCAACTTTAATAGGAATCCAATGCAAATAATCAAGGTTAAGTGGGCCACCTTTATATGAGATTACATTCTCCCACTTGGACCACTAACCGATTAGGTTAAAACTTTAGAAAAACAAATAAAAGAAAAGACTCATTTGAAAATCATTTTGACTCCATTGGATTCCATACTGAAAAAAACTTGACACGTGATCACGAATTTAAAAAACAACAACTGATAAGCCCAAATATGAAATACCGTAATACTGCAATTAGTTTGGACTACCAATGCGAGTCATAGCGGTTATACAACATCCACGTCATACTCCCTTCTATGTACCACAACATTGATAACCCTTACTAATTGAGTCCATAACCAAAATGACCCCTGTAATTGTCTTGTAAAGACATTTCCTGTTTAACAAACATCCATACATAATATGTGCACACATAATTGGATAACAGGAAACACAGAAACAGAACTTTTATTTGTACAATAATGTCAATTACATAAGTACCAAAATACACATTTACAGATTGCCCAAAAGACCCATTCTTACAACATGTTCCTTGAATGTCTTTGGAGGCAATCCCTTTGTCTTTGGATCAGCAACTATTAAAGTGGTACTTAAACTTACAATTGACACTTTCTGTTTCTCAACTCTTTCTCTAACCACCAAGTACTTAAGTTCTATATGTCTAGAACTATTAGAGTACTTACCATTCTTAGAGAAGAATACGGCTGCTGTGTTGTCACAATATATCGTCAGCGGCCTGGCAATAGAGTCAATTACACCAAGTGCTGAGATAAAATTCCTTAGCCATAATGCATGATTTGTGGCCTCAAAACAAGCTATGAACTCAGCCTCCATCGTGGATGAAGCAATAATGGACTGCTTCACACTCTTCCACGAGATTGCCCCACCTGCTAGCAAGAAAATAAATCCTGAGGTAAACTTCCTGCTATCTGGGCAACCACCAAAATCTGAGTCTGAATAGCCGATCACCTCCAACTGATCTGATCTCCTGTATGTGAGCATATAGTCCTTTGTCCCTTGAAGATACCGCATAACCTTCTTAGCCAACTTCGAGTGCTCCATTCCTGGATTGCTTTGGTATCTTCCCAACATCCCAACAGCAAAGCTGATATCTGGCCTGGTACAAGTGTTTGCATACATCAAGCTCCCAACAGCTGATGCATACGGAACTTTCTGCATTTGACCCTTTTCTAAGTCATTTCTGGGACACTGGCTACCACTTAATCTGTCACCCTTCTGAATGGGTGCAGGACTGACTGAACACATTTCCATATGAAATCTTTCCAAGACTCGATTGATATACCCTTTCTGAGACAATCCTAGCAATCATTGAGATCTATCCCTGAAGATCTCTATGTCAATAACATAATTTGCCTCACCTATATCAACCATCTGAAAATTCTTGGTAAGATAGCTTTTAGTTTCATACAGCAAACCAAGATCACTACTGGCTAACAAGATGTCATCTACATACAGAACCAGAAAAATAAACTTGCTCCCACTGATCTTTAGATATATACACTGATCAACAGTGTTTTCTGTAAATCCAAAAGAGGTAATGGTATCGTTAAACTTTATATACCATTGCCTGGAAGCTTGTTTAAGTCCATATATAGATTTCTTTAATTTGCAAGCCAAGTGTTCTTGTTCTTTAATTGCGAACCCTTCAGGTTGCTCCATGTAGATATCCTCATCCAAATTTCCATTTAGAAAAGCAGTTTTCACATCCATTTGATGTAACTCCAAATCATAATGAGCTACAAGTGCCATAATGATTATAAGAGAATCCTTCTTTGATACTGGAGAGAAGGTCTCTGTATAGTCAATGCCTTCTTTCTGAGTGAAACTTTTGGCCACAAGTCTAGCCTTATATCGTTCGATATTGCCTTTAGAGTCGCGCTTGGTCTTAAAGACCCATTTACACCCGACTTTCTTACAGTTATAAGGCAATTCAACGAGATCCCAGACTTGGTTTTGGTCCATAGATTTCAACTCATCTTTCATAGCATCAACCCATTTACTAGAATCATTGCATTCTATGGCTTGTGAAAATGAAACTGGATCTTTATTAATCCCAATATCATAGTCAGATTCCTGTAGATATACCACATAATCATCTGAAATGGCAGATCTTCTTTCCCTTTGAGATCTTCTCAAAGCTGCCGGTTGTGGTGGTTCTACAATATTTTCAATGGGAATATCCTCATGGAGTGGTGAACCAACATTAATTTGTTGTTCTGGTATCTCAACTTGATGATCAAGCTGAGGGACAACAATTTCTCTTGAAAGAAAGGGTATTGGGATATTTACCCTTACCACTTCAAGATCTACCTTTCTTGGTTCAGCACTCCCACTAATTTTACCATTTTCCAGGAATCTGGCATTACCAGTTTCAACTATTCTTATACTATGGTTAGAACAATAAAATTTGTATCCCTTAGACTTATCTGGATAACCAATGAAATACCCAGATATTGTTTTTAAGTCTAATTTCTTTTCTTGTGGATTATATATTCTAGCCTCTGCTGGACAACCCCAAACATGTAAATATCTTAAACTAGGTTTCCTACCAGTCCACAACTCGAAAGGAGTTGTTGGGACAGCCTTACTAGGAACCCTGTTCAAGATATACATAGCAGTCTTTAAGGCTTCATTCCACAATGAATTGGGTACATTAGAGAAGCTCATCATGCTCCTAACCATATCCATAAGTGTTCGGTTCCGCCTTTCAGCAACACCGTTCTGCTGAGGCGTATCTGGCATTGTGTATTGAGCACAAATGCCATGCTTTTCTAGAAATTTGGCAAATGGACCAGGATGTTGTCCTGACTCGTCATATCTACCATAAAATTCACCACCTCGATCTGATCTTATGATTTTAACCTTTCTATCTAATTGTCTCTCGACTTCTGTAATGAACACCTCTAGGATGTCAACAGCCTGAGACTTTTCATTAATTAGATACACATAACCATAACGTGACAGATCATCTATAAAGGTAATGAAATATCTCTCTCTAGTAAAACATGGAATGGAGAGTGGTCCGCAAATATCTGTATGAATTATTTCCAGGAGTTCTTTACTTCTTGTGGCACATTTCTTAGTGTGTTTGGTTTGCTTTCCTTTTATGCAATCCACACACACATCAAAATCAGTGAAGTCTAGGTTATCCAAAATCCCAGTCTTCACTAATCTTATAATTCTATCCCTGGAGATATGCCCCAGTCGTCTATGCCACAAGATTGAGGATTTTTCATTATTAAGCCACGTTTTATACCAACATTCGAATGCAGAGATAATAAAAATTGTGCAAACTCATCATTCAATGAAATTTTATATAAATCATCACATAAAATTCCATGTCCAACCGGAATTGAATTATACATTAAAGAGAGTTTTCCACAACTAAACAAAACAGAATATCCAAAAACATCTAATTTGGATAATGACATTAAGTTTCTTGAAATCGAAGGTACATAAAAAGTATCCTCAAGATCCATCTGATGACCTGTCTCCAAGAGTAGTCGATAAACACCAACATATTCGACCTCCACTTTGAGACGGTTCCCCATAAAGACGAATCTCTCACTTTCCTTCGGTTTCCTGGTTGTAAGGAATCCCTGCATTGAATTAGTTATATGAGTTGTGGCTCCAGAGTCTATCCACCAAGTATTAGAAGGAACTTCAGCAAGATTTGATTCATAACATACAAAAGAAAGATTTGTACCTTTCTTTTCGAACCAAGCTTTTCTCTTGTTGCAGTCCTTCTTCACATGTCCTTTTCTGCCACAGAAGTAGCATTTGACAGTGAAAGCTTTTCTATGACCTTGGCTACTTTCTCCATGGTCATTTCCTTTCTTTGATGGAAATCTCTTACCTCTTCCATATTTACTTTTCTTATGGATACCTCCTGAAGTTACTGCCAACACTGAGTGCTGTCCTTCTTGCCTCAGTCTCACTTCCTCTTGAACACACATACCAGTTAGCTCATTCAAGTTCCACTTATCCTTATGAGTATTGTAGTGGATCTTGAATGGCCCAAACTGAGAAGGAAGCGAGTTGAGGATGAACTGTACCAAGAAGGACTCATCCACTTTCATTCCCAGTGATCCTAGCTTAGCAGCCTTATCAGACATATTTAGAATGTGTTGTTGAACTCCTCTATTACCATTATATTTCATGGTGGTAAGTTCAGCCATAAGGGTGCCAGCTAATGACTTATCTGCAGACTTAAATCGGTCTTTAACCGCACTTAATAGTTCAGATGCTATAGTTGTAGGAGGGAGTGAAGTCTTGATGTTATTAGCTATGGTCATCTTTATGAACATGAGACTGAGTCTATTAGACCTTTCCCAATCTTTGGCATGGCTGACCTGTTCTGCTGTACTCTCAGCAGTTACTTGATCAGGTTTATCAACTATTAAAGCCATGTCTAGGTCCAAAACACCCAGTGTAAACTATACATGTTCAAACCACTCTGAGAAGTTTGTACCATCCAAGGCCGGAATGCTGGTGGCATGAGTGTGAAGGGAAGTAGGGACGTTCACTGAAACATAATAGGACATTGCTCACATTAGGGCCACTAATCAATACATCAACTTTAAATTAATTAAGATGAACTATTGATATCACTTTGATTTCTCCTTTGGGCGAAACCTAAGCATATCTAGTGTTCACTCTTTAGGTGAGAACTTTTATTACCTATGTAGGTCTAATATAATTTATGTCACTTAGTTAGTAAGTCATGTTACCTTTGGGTATCCATTTTCACACCACTAAGTTACATAAATTACACTATCCTACCCCGGTTCATAATTATTTGAAAGAGACTTTCCTTTGGGCCAGTCCCAATCTCCTAACTAGAACCGCCATCGAGAATATTATTGTCTTTTATGTAGTTATATATTCATAAGTTTTACTAACATAGGTCACTTTGGCAACTACTAAATCAATAAGCCTTATGAATACAAAACTAACCAATAATATTCTCTAATCTTTTATTTGAGTAAAGCCATAATACCTCAATACATTACTTGACCAAGCATCAATCAATATTAACACAACAACTTAAATGTGTAACATACTTTAATGATTGATTATATTAGACCATTAGTCGACTACAAGGAAATACTAGTCGACTAAGGTCAAGTTAAGTCGACTATAGGTTTGGGTCTAGTCGACTAGGGCAAGGAAAAGTTAGTCGACTATACCCTATAATTAGTCGACTATAAAATTTATCAGTCGACTACAAATATTATTAGTCGACTCCTGAATCCAACAGAGAGTTCTCAACTTTCGGGTCACTGAATTAGTCGACTTGAAAAATATGATTAGTCGACTATAACCTAATTAGTCGACTAGTCATAAAATCAACTAAAAATCTAGTCGACTCATGCAGCAAACAGAGACTTTCAAACTCTCTGAAAAAGAGAATTAGTCGACTATAACATATTACTAGTCGACTAATAGTCGACGAAACAGTTATCTAATTGCAGTTCCTGTTCCGACGAATTAATCAAAAATTAGGGAAAATTAGGGTTTCTTAATCCTGAATTTTGATCCTTATTAATTGCATAATTAGAGGAATATGAACATGATTTTAGGGCTATTAAATCCTCTATTAAACTCTACAATTAACAGATCAAAAATTCGATTTTTTATGAATCGATAATCAAAACCCTAACCTTCCTTAATCCCTAAATCCAAGATGTATTGATTCTTTAAACACGGCTCTGATACCAAATGTTGGAAATTAATTGATTTAATGCGGAATAATGGCCATGAATCAAGAATCAAATACATCTCAAGAGAATCAAATTCATGTAATTAACTTAATACATGATACATACCTGAAGCCATTGATTGAGATGAAGGTTGAAGATCCTTGTGATGTATGGAAGAAGTAGACCCTTGTCCTTTGCTTTGATTCCTGCAAGACCTAATGCAAAGGATCCTCTTTTCTCTATCTCCTTTTCTTTTCACAAAACCCCTCTATTCTTTTCTGATGGAGAGTCTCAAAAAAATATGAGCGTGAGTTTTGTTTTCTTTACAGGAGGAGAAAAAGTGGGTCGCACATTTGCACATAAGTCCCTTGAAATAAACCTTTCCATTATGGTACCCTTTATATTTCAAGAGACCATATAACTATATAAATGTGACTATAATATGGGCATCCTTAATATCAGTCAACTTTAATAGGAATCCAATGCAAATAATCAAGGTTAAGTGGGCCACCTTTATATGAGATTAACAGAATCTTCTTTGTAAGGGTTTATATAAGGCCAAGTTTTGTAGTGTTTTATATTGAGATTATAATGAATTGATTAAAATGAAATCCCGATTAGCACGCTGAAGTCATTCTCAAATTTGAATCTTTACATGATAATGTGCAGAGTAGAAGAGAGATCTCCTGGGTGCTGAAGCCTGAATTTATTTTTATCCCCTCAAAGCTCTAATTTCTTCTCTCTTTCTTCTTCCTTCCTTCTCGTATTACATCAGTTTGGTATCAAAACTAAAATCTTGATATTTTCTTCTTCCACAGAAATTTTCAAAACCCTAACCATAACCCTAGACCCTCTTTCCTTCCTTTTCTTCTTTAGTTTTCCAAAAAAAGAGAGAAAAATAGTCAAGAAAAAGTCAAAAAGGTCAAAAAAAAAATAAAAAATTGCAAAAAAATCACATTGTTCATCGTCTTCTTCGTCGCCACCGCTTCAACTTCCCTACCAATAGCTCCGCCCTTCCCCCTCCTCCTCGATGATAGCCGCCACCATTGCCACGTCCTTGAGCTCGCAGGCCTCCACGACAGCGCCGCTGCCACCCAGATCCTCCCCTGACGGTGACCTTCCACTCGCCTTTACCAGATCCTCGACAGATCCACATCGAAATCACCTCTCTTCCGCGTGTTCTACTCAACATCGCTAACCTCCTCCGACCTCTCCACGACCGGATTTGCTCAACGACGCCATCCTAACCTCCTCCGACCTCTTCACCGCTGAATCTACTCGCTTCCACCAACAACAGACTTCCCGAGGGATTCCCAGCGCCTCTGACTTCGCCGCTACCCTCGTCGACGCCTCTCCACTTCACCATCGTCTTTAGGTCATCTCCACGACGCCTAATCTCATCTCCCCGCCCCTCGCCGTCATCAGTCCTCTGCCATAGCAGCCAAGGACTCCCCCGCCTTCAAGCGCCGCCACCAGAGCTCGCAGTCGCTGCAATCTTCTCCGTCGTCGTCATCCCCACCACACCACGCCGCCACCGTCCACCCTCGTTGGAGCCCTCACCACCGTCCACCCCGCTACTATTTTCTCCACGCCGTCGCCAGGGTCCAGCCCTAGCTTCGTTCGGGTTTAAAAGAAAGGGTTAAGTGGGTTCGGGTTTGGTTATTTTGGTTTAAGTCATACCCATTATCAAACAGGTTTAGTTTGATCCGGGTTACTAGTCGAGTATAGCACAATCAAACCCGACTTGACCCGAACTTATTATCAAACTTTGAAGTGAGTCAGAGAAACCAGTCAACCCGGTTCAACTCGGCCAGCTCGGACCACTCAACTCAGGTCCAATCGAGTCAACTCTGCCAAGTTGGATTGATCTAACTCAGTCTAGAAGCAATGACAGTACAACAACAGTCCAAAGCTTGTTTCGAGGCCGTTCGGAGTCCGATTCGAGTTCCGTCTGAAGCGTTGTATCCGTGACTGAATTCCAAACTTACTGAAAGATTTCATAGTTTTGAGCAACAGTTCAGACATCCACAAGATCCTATTTGGTGCCGGTATAGTTCTTACAGCAGTCCAACAGCGTTTCAGAACCCATTCGAAGCGGTTCGAGTTCTGTTCGAAGTGTTTGGTTTGTTACTGAGCCCTGAAGCCGACATGGAAGAGAACTTCGACCGCATGCTAGAGAAACTTGACCTCACAGTTCAGGATTGCAATACCACATTAAAAAGGATAGTCATGAGGCGAGAGTCGACATATCAATAGTGTCTCTGGTGATGATGCTAGAGAATCAAAAGTTGTTGAGGTTAAGCCAGAACAAGAAATTATTGATGAGCCGCTGTCGAAGCCATATCCATAAATTGTTGATGAGCCGCTGTCGAAACCAGATCCAGAAGTTGTTGATGAGCCGGATCCAAAGTCAGAAGTGGAAGAGTCTCTCATTGAGACTCTTGTAAATCTAGACCCTTGTAAATCTTCTAGCGGAGCTTATTATGGAGTTATTGCCATATTCGTAGTTATATGGGTTTTGTTATCCCTGAGGCCACCTAACATGTACGACCCATTGCAGATCTTTCTAAATGAGGCAGGTTCACAGGAGTTTGGCGCCTTGGTGTGTGGTTCAGTTTTCAGCGGAGTTGATTGAAGTTTTTTTGCTGCAATTATCCTGCTCGAGCTACCTCCGACTGCGGCCGATCTGTCATGGAAGCCAGTTCCACCTTCAATGTCGTGATTCAGGCATGATGCATTAGTGCGGCTTCCCTGGCCACCATCGTGGCCTATTGATGCGAGAGGTGGTATAGTTCTATCCGGTCGTGCTTGATGCCTGTTATCACTGCATTCATCAGAGATGAATGCTTCTAAGTCGGAGAGAATGATGGGGATCAATCTAGTCTTTATTTAGTAGTTTTTTTAAGTTTTATTTTAAGTAGTGTGCTTTTTTAGTCCCACACATCGTTTATGATGGGGAATTTTTCTTTGTGGGGGTCTATATAAGGCCAAATCTTGTAGTATTTTATTGAAACTATGATGAATTGATTGAAATGAAATCCCGATTAGGATGCTGAAGTCCTTTTCAAATTTGCATCTTTGCATGGTGATGCGCAAAGTGGGAGAGAGATCTCTTGGGTGCTGAAGTGCAAATTTATCTTTATCCCCTCAAATCCTAAATTTCTTCCTTCTTCCTTCCCCCCTCCCGTATTACATCAAAGAGTCACTTGAGTGTGGAATAGATTCTGTTGGGTATACAAAGGGTGTTTTAGGTTCAGCCTGTAAAGATTCTCGATCAGACTGCCCTTAACTCTCCGATTATCTCAATGTCTGACATGCCACAACACTTGAAAATGATAACCTGATCATAAGTCTGGGTGACTCTATGGATCTAATGGGCTCCCAAAATGAACTGGAAACTAAAGGTCAATAGGGAATGGTTTTAGTGAAGCCAAAGGCAAATCTTACCTCGATTGAACCTGAGACCAATTAGAACTTTGCATGAACCTAAACATGCACAGCTTAGCTCAGAGTATTGTGCATCGCATGGTCACATGTCTGAATTAGTACTGTCTTAAATTAACTCAAAACTATCACCATTGGAGCTCAACTCAATTAACACTTGACAAACTAGAATATACCTGCTTTGAAGACAACAGAAAAGTATCAAGTTTTGTTATGATATTGTTTTAAGGTTACTTTTACTTATCTCATGACAACAGAAAAGTATCAACAGAAAAATCCCAGCTGCCTGGCTTTTTGACGAGGTCCTTCTGAGAGGGTTTTGATCCAAAACTTCTAGACCGAGTGCCATTCTGGACTCCACACCAGTTATATTTCTAGTAGCATTAATCTGGTGTGAACCCCTGATATTTGTCATCCTTCATACAATTTAGTCTTCTTTTTGGCCAAGAGCCAAACACCACCTCGATTATGATTGATGTCTTATACTCTCGAAGAATTTAACACTATAAGGATTAACTTCTTTTTTAATTTTCCTATTTAGATTTTCGTTTATATAATTTTGAATATTAATAGGATCGTCTTGTGGAATATTTCTGTTGCGTCTAGTAGTCTTTTACTTTTAGATTTAATTAAGGCTTTACATACTATTGGTTTTCCTACTAAATTTCTTTTCACTGAGTAGGAGTTATAGTCCTATTTATAGAATCTAAAGAATTTAATTTCTGACTCAAATCTTTAATTTTTTTTAATTTAAATTAATAGTTAACTCTATTAGTACATTGAGCTGGCTTTGCTATATTTGTCTTGTAAAGATTTCTCTTTGGTTTGTCATGTTAGTAAACATAGTAATCATAACTTGACTAGTAATCTTGAGATAAATAGCATAATAGATTTGTTAATCTCACTAGCTAATCAATCTGAACATTCATTAGAATTAAATAACAGAAGAGTAAGTGATATAGCAGACTTCTTAGCAAAATATAATATTCCTAATAGATTAGATTACATAATAACACAACTAGACAGTCTAGAAAATAGATTAATAAGTTTTTTTTTCTAAACAAGAAATAAAAACTTTAGTAATGTACCTTGACAAAAAAAACCAAAAGAAATAGAAATACAAACTAAAAATAGCTTATCAATTTACATCGAGAAGTAGAAAAATTAAACAAGTCCAAAAGACTTAAAGAAAACTAGATAAAATATTATTATATATTTCTGAGTGAGTGCTATTAATGCAGGTTATATTAAAGGCTTAAGAGTTGTATCAGAAAAATATCCTAATAGTAAAATAGGATTTAGTGATCCAAAATTTACCTCAGAATCAAGTGAAATGTATCAAAGCAGCTCAACGTATTAATACAGTTAACTATTAACTTAAATAAAAAAGTTAAAGATTTTAGTCAGAAATTAGTTTCTTTAGATTCTATAAATAGGACCAACTCCTACTGAGCCAAAAAGAAATTTAATAGAGAAACCAATAGTATTTAAAGAATGACTTTAAATTAAATTTAAAAGTAAAAGATCATTAAAAGCAACAAAAATATTCCAAGAAGATCCTATTAGTATTCAAAATTATATAGAAGAAAATTTAAAAAAAGTTAATCCTTATAGTGTTAAATTCTTTGAGAGTTGAAGTTCAATGTATAGATATGTGTATACCAAAAAGTTTGATTTTATTGGAAATATGGTTAGTTTCCCTGTAGTAGGTGATGAAATAAAAAAAATCAAAACATGATTTAATTCATAGAGGGATTTCGTTACAGCCACCTATGTCAAATCGTAATTAAAAAAAATTCAGCTTCATAATTTTATCCGCTTCCGTCACTTATTTTTTAAATCAACCAGGTGCACCCACGTGTTAAGAGCAGAAGCGCTCCTCAGCGGCGAAAAACACAAATGCCTGCAGTAATCGCTTCAAAAAAAACAGACCGCTTCGTAAATGCGGACTTTTGGTACCCTATTTTTGAGGGCTGCGATCATATCGCAGTCCTCACAAAAATGTCCCATTTCTGAGAACTGTGATCATGATCGTAGTCCTCACAAAAATGCCCTATTTTTGAGAACTGCGATCATAATCACAGTCCTCACAAAAAAGTTATATTTTTGAGTCTTTATAGGACTGCGACCCTGATCGCAGTTCTCACAAAATGTCTTATTTTTTGGTCTTTATAGAACTGCGATCATGATCACAATCCTCAATAATTGGACTTATTTCTAAATTTTTATAAGATTGCACTTATGATCACAATCCTCACAAAAATGTCTTATTTTTTTAGTTTTTATTAGGACTGCAGTCATGATCGCAGTCCTTATAAAAAATAATTTTTCAGCCTATATTGGAATTAAGGCTCTAAATATCAGATATCGGGATCATATCTGATGATTTTTTTATATTGGATATTGGGAAAGATATTAGGGATACACGTGCATTTCAGGCGTTCATATCGATCACTATATATAATGAAATATTGATAACTAAAAGTTGGTTTAGTTTCATAGGTATTATCTACCAAATAAAAATGATGTAATATACATGTAAAGACGGTAAAAAACCAATTTACATTTGCACGCATTCGTGCAATAAATAAGTTATTTCATATCAGGCAATATCTCGGGCGATTTATCGGTCAATATTTCAAATATCAGTTGTTTTTCGCTGTAAACAATATAGGCGAACGATTTTCCCATATCATATCGGCAGCAGGTAAAAACGAGATATCGACTGTTATCTCGGCTGACTCGGTCGATATTTAAAACAGAGATTGGGATTGCGACAATGATCGCAGTCATTACAAAATGCCTGACTTTTCAATTAATAAAAGGGCTAATCATAGTCACGGTCTTCTAATAAAGAACTACGATTATAGTCGCTTCTTCATATAGAACTGCGATCATGAGTTATAATCCTCATATTAGCATCATCAACAGATTCCCGTTCACCGGCATCGGATGATCCCTGATTTTTCTAAATCTAAATACCACATCGATCACAAGCTCAAATAAAACTCATCCTAAGCACGAACAAAGAAATCTACAAAAAGTCGACCTGCAAATTACTCTGTACTGCGGTCAGGGTTGAAGGGAAAGCAACATTGGGGGCGATAGAGAAAGGTAAAATAGAAAATGAAAATATATAAAAAAGTGGTGGTTGAGAGGAATCGATTTATGCTGATATGGATGTGGCTGTAGTGAATAAAATTTTGAAGCTGAGTTTTTTTTCTAATTATGAAGCAAAATATGTGGCTATAGCGATTTTTTTTTTAATTTATATAGGATTAATAGTTATAAGACTTGTCTCTTTAATTAAAAAAGGGCAAGAAGCATTAGTACAGAGCCACATATTAGATACAAGATTTGATAATCATGAATAAGTACAAATGACAATGACAAAAACAGATTTGAGAACAGGCAATGCTGTTATAAGATGTCTCCCAAATTTTAGTACGAATACAAATAAATTTCTAAAATATATTAGAATAATTATTAATACAAAAAAATTAATATAAAGTCTAGAACAAAAAGTTTGAGTTTAATTGTAGGATTCATTGGACGAGGTCATCAAGGATCTAGAATAATTTTTTATTAAAAACAGAAAATTAATAGAATCTTTTACCAAGAAATATACTAGAATGATTTTAGCTCAAAAATTAGAAGCCCCAAAATATTTAAATTGGGAATTAGCTAGTTTAGAAGAATATTCAAAAAATACTATAGAAGTGCTTTATATATACAAACGTAAAAGGAAACCATTCAGTTATATTTTTTGATTATAAAGCCAAAATCTATGAAGAAGAAGAGATAAATCTATTTAGATAAATATATTTACTTTTAAAGAACCAGAAATAGAGTAAAAAACAATGATGTTTGAATTAACTACTAAATCAGAAGAACAACCCGAGAAGATATGCCATATGTATCACCTGAAGAAAGAAAAAAAAAAAGACTAAATTAAAGGAAGGATTAAATTCAATAGAAAATTTACATCCATTAGATGATTGGTACAGCTATGTAGAAAAATGAGAAAAAAAATTGGTAGCTATAATGTATTTTTATTTGTATGAAATAAATGAAGAAGATTTATATAGTTATCTAAAAAATTTATTAAGAGGATCATTAACAAATCTTATAGATTTAGCGGAAGAGAAACACGCTAGAGAAATAGAAGACGTAAAAAAGAACCAACGTAATGAAATTTGTCTCATTATAAAATCATTTTTATGTGGAGATAATTTAGGAGAGAGATGGAATGAAGAAAGACAAAGTTGTGTCATTAATTTTATTATATTTATAGGTTTCTTTAGCTTAGGGCAATCAGGTTTTTTATGACCTTTTTCACCACATAAATAACAACTACATTCATCATCATATTTGTTTTCTTTATTTATTTTTTATATGATTTATTTTTCATCCTTCATTTTTTATAATATTTTTTACCTGAATTTTTTTGTATTCGCTTTCTTTTATTTACCTTAAATTTATTTTGTTCATCTTTTTATTGATTTTTTTTATTTTCTACGTCCAAAGTCTCTGGTTCTAATTTAATATTATTTTTACACATTTTTCCTAGATTAGAATTTATTTTATTTTTCATTATTTTTTCATTGTTTTACATAATAAAAACTCTTTACACAGTTCTATTCTAACTTTTTTTGCTACTTCTATTGTCGTTCCTAATGAAGCTCGGCTGTTTTTCTTTTCTAATTAATTTTTTCTTCTAATTGCCATTCTCTTTTAATTCTATCACCTACTTGACCTTCTATTTTGTTTACGTATTTATCCTATTATTAGGAGATCTAGTAATAACTCAGTTTTAGAAGCATATTTTAAGTAATGAGAAGTATATTCATCTAATAATCTAATATCACACAACCTTATTCTAATTAATTTTGTAACATAATTTGTTTTTTTTTTCATTCCGTCTATCTCCTAAATTAACTCCAAATAAAAATACTTCTGCTAATGACACAAATTAATAAATATGAGTTATAGTTGTTATATTTGTATTTGCCCATAAAATTTTCATTTTGCCTAATTAAGTGGTTTCATATAGGTATGCGACAATTACACCCTTCAGCTTGCAATCTCTCTTGGTCAGCTTTATGGATGCTTGGTTTACTTCATGACTGCCTTCTTGCTGGGCGACAACTTCTCAACCAGCCCATATTATTACTGGGCACATTACATCGGAGCGAACAGCTCTTGGATTGTCATACCGTCTCTCATTGTTAGGGTGAGCATCGATCGGTTCGGTTCGATTTTTACTAATTTTTACAAAATCAAACCGAACCGATTAGATTTAGTAACCAAAACCGAACCAACTCAGTTTGGTTCGGTTTTTCAGTTTTTTTCAGTTAGGTCAATATAGTGTCATCATTTCTTGCAGATAAGCGCAGCAGTTCATGCAGAGAAAAAGATCGGTGGATCGGTTCTTTCATCTTTCAAAGTTCAGGCTACAAATCATCAACCCATAATACAGAATTGAGTGCCATAATCTTGAGATTCTAGATTTCAATTTAAGGCTGTACATGCCTTTGTTTATGCTGAACTTACCTCATGATTTCTATCTTACATTGCCTGTTACAGAGTACTTAAATGATTAGTTCATGCAGGTTTTGCTTTGGCAACAGTTGCTGAAGCCTGCTGTCTCGAGTGACTCAGTCTATTTTTGCTTTCTGGAGTTTGGATTCCTAGCCTTGGCGTTGCCCAGCTGCACCGTGCTCTTGGATGTGCGGTGGAGCATGTTGGATAGCCAGAGAGTCTTCCTAGTGAAGCAGCAGCCACCGTTGCTGATCACGGATCCGATGCTGCCCAGAGTCTCCTCTGCTGCAGAGATCACTGTGTTTGCTTGGTTGCTCAGTGTTTTGCCCATATCTGAGACTTGATCAGTTACCTTGCTCATCGCTGCTAGCCCTGCAGACTGGATTGCAGGGATGAAGCCCTCGAATTCCTGTGTGATCGGAAGGTTAGAAGTATGTAGAAAGAAGGATCTGAGCATGAGAAAAACTTGAAAGGCAATATGACAAAACTGGACAAAGACTAAGCCAAAGGCATCGAATTTCCTTCAAGTTGCAAGTAAGCATAGCATTTTCTTGTCAATATTGGTTTTCCTCATGTCCCCGGATGCACTCGCCTTTGAATGGTGTCATGAAGTTGTCCTCGCGACTAGTAAGAAAAGGCTTCTAAATTTTGTATATTTTGCGAGAATAAACTAGAAACACTGAATAACAAAATGACCAAAAAGGTTCACAAAAGTGCATTAGAGGAACACAAACTGTTCTTAATCGCATCAAATAAGTTCTTTCTCAAAATGAAATTATCAAATATAATATCCTTGGTCAGGGTGATATCACAAAAGGCTCGCTGTCTGGACTCTGGTCTAGACTGACTGAATCAATATCTAAAATATCTAAACATATATTCTTCTTCATTATTTTTTGGTCTTTTTTCTTTCAAGAGAGATGAAAGATATCATTTTTGACATATAAATAGCAGAGAACCATATGCGAACAGATTGTTGTTTGAGAAACTTTTGACAAATCACAAAATACTCCAGTGTGTAATAATATAGATATAAGCAAACAGAATTTTGTCCCTTTTCAAATACCTGTGAAGAAAAGATTTAGTTCTTCCATAATTGATAAATAGTTTTTCTTTCACCACAATTAGAAAGAGAATAAAAACACTTGCCTCATTCTGCTTTTTTTCTGAACCGCCAAGTATTACTGGAACACTCCCATTTTCTAGGGGCAATATGCGAACTCGCTGATCTACTATGATAGCATCCTGAAAATAAAGCCAGTAAACTGTTAATGAAGGGAAAAAAACAAATATACTGCATAATAACACTGTTGGTGTAGTAATATAGCAAACATATGCTCAAGAACAAAAAGCAGTCATCATTTTCACAATGAAATGTGTAGAAACCCATACAACTGCATCAGTTACAAACTGATAATCATATGCAAACAGCGAAAGGATATTACAGTCATCTCAATAAGATCTTATGCGCACAGAGAGAGATTTGCTCCTGTATTTAACCATTCCTATTCCTTCTAGCAAAACAAGAATGAGAATTATAACTGTTACAAGACTAAATAATATCATTTGATTACAGTAAAAATTGAGCACCCAAGCTTTCTGATGGATCTTACAAATTAAACTTTTTCTTTTTCAAGGAAAACATTCTCCTTACATTCAAAAGAAGAGCTGTCTGAAAGGCATACGGCTGTCTGAAAGTCACAACAGCCACCTGTGATTCATCTCCATTCCTGTTGAATTCAAAACAACTAAAACTGCAACACTAACAGATAAAACTGGCAAAGATTGCAAAGCTAAATAGAAACAATCAAAACTTGTTCAGGTTACCTCTGAGGCTGGATTTCATCAATTGTCCCACAGTATGAGAAGAACACGGTCAGGTCTTCCTTGGTTGCCCTGGGGGAAATGTTGAGCACCTGGACACTAAGATCCAAAGCACCCATGAAATGTGACTCTTTACCTCTGTTTAGGGAGGACTCCACCTCTCTTGCAAAAGCACCTACTTGAAGGAGGTGATGCTGAGAATTCGACAAGATGAGAAGGAATAAAAATAGCGCAATTAGACAGGAATAGAATAAAGCAGTACCAAAAAGTAATTCCCCTTCAGCCATGAGCACATCAAATAGGTGCTTTGTTGTTTGGGCGTTCAGCATTTGGCTGGCAAAAGGTCTAATATAGGACTTATCAGGACAAAACATATGGCACAATAAGTTAACAAAATTAGCAACCTGAGTTTAGGATTACAAATTTTGGTAGTAAAGGATAGCATCCAAGTCCAACCAGGCATCAAACAAATCCAGAGCAAATGTTATACAGTGATAAACAAATTACACCAAATAATATAATTATAAGAAAAATACATCTCTATACAATCATAAGACATGGAGGGAACAGTGAAATAGAAAAGATCTATACTGTCATCAACAATGAAATTTACTGCCACCAATAACAACAGCCCTATGAGAGCAAAGATCTTGTCTCCCTCATCGCCATATCATCATCATCATCATCATCATCATCATCAATTCTAAGATCAGTCCAACCACGATTCCTTAGAGGAATGAACTTTGCACGATCAAAACTATTGCCTCTAAAACCATTGGTCCTTGAAGAAACCATAGGCATTACAAGTACTGAAGATGCATTGAGTGTCTCCTCTCCTAATACTACAGAAAGAGAGCAAGCAGCCTGCAAGAGGGACCAATTTATGCATAATCAAAATCTCAATCTCATAGCAATTGAAGTAATTTTTCATTGTTAATGCACCTTTGCCTTCAGTACTAAAAGTTTAGCCTTTTGCATCATTGTCTGCATGACTGATTTCGCATCGTTTGCTCCACTTTCTTCTGATGGCAGCGCAGCGAACCTACAACTCATTTAAAATAACATAGTTCAGTGCAAAGATGTACAGCAGGTGAAAGCTAGTCCCCAATCAGAGGTGTCACAGAATAAGAGTCATGGAAAGACCTGTTTGCATCAGTTGGAAGGCCTTGAGTTGTAGAAGGCAAAGAAGGTTTTGTTTCGGCACCTGATATGTTTACAGTGTTAACTAGTCTTACTCAAGAAGAGATTGCATTAAAAGATAAAAATGTCATGTGATACCTCTAGACTCATCAGGTGCTAGCAAGGAAATGCCTACGAACACAAGTGCCATTCCCAGTATGAACATTATTGTTCTTAATGCATCAAAAACCTGCCAAAGCAATTCAAGTCATCTCCATTTGCGTTGCGCCCGCGCCCGCGCGCGTTTGTGTGTGTGTGTGTGTGTGTGTGTGTGTGCGCGCGTGTGTGCGCGCGAGCGTGAAAACGGACTCACTTGATATTCCTGGAAATATACAAATCCTGTACATATAGAGAAAAAAGTCCATGCAATCTGAAACATGGGTACTATCAAGATTGCATCAAACAGAGACAGTCCCTCATTCAATCTGGCCATCTGAGAGATACGAAAGATTAAATTACATGTGTTGAATGAATAGCTCTATGAGTATTGCAGCAATTGACAGAACAATATAACCAATCAAATTATGTCATTTTGTAGCTTATATATACCCAGAACCCGGCTGTGCTAAAGAACAGAAGCAGCATCGAGTATGTAAACCAGCTATGAAACTGATAATTGCTGCTCATTGTCAGCCTTAGCATGTTAGACCTGGACAAGAACCAACACAGAAAAAACAACAGAGAGAACAGCATGTTAGGAACAAATACACCACCATAAAATAATAAAGATCTCATCGGGATTATAGTTAATCATATGCAGCTTTTTCTCGACTATCAACTTACAAAGATTTTGCAAACAGTACTGAGCAGGAACCAACAGCACCAGAAACAATGGCATAGGAAAATGGTAATGTCATACGCCAATAGGGGTTTAAATCATGCCCAGAAACTGACAGATAAACTTCTCCTTTCCTGTTAGCTCCAGTGACGGTTGTTAGCACAGGCACCATACAAGTGATAACAAGTGACCACAAATCAGAAACATGTGAGAAAAAATAAAGTTATCAAACAGTAAACAACTGTTCACCACAGTTGTGTCTATTTGTAAGGACATGAGCAGATATACTACTATTCTTCACCTGTAAATGTAGTGATTGGTGCCCACAATCAGCATCAAAATCAGGCAGTAAAGAAGAAACACGAGATTGCTATACTTCTCAGACAATTGCGCTGGCGTGTAAACTGATAAGACAATGATTCAACAATCAGCTAGTTTCTTCCTGAGCATCTTTCTCTCTGATAATTGTAATAGCATGGAAATAAATTCATAATCACCATGTCAAACGAGTACAACAACAAAAACAATAAAGCATTATCCCACATGTCTAAGGTCTGCACATGAATTCTCATCCTCCAGCGTTCAGCTCTATAAGGTCCACCTCCACTTTTATGGAAAAAAGAAAAAGGGCCACCTTGTCTGTTAAATAAAAAATACCACACCCCTTTATTCTAATGCATTCCACGTTTCTTTTGGTCTACCCTAGTCTAGAACTCCTTCAACTGAGATTCTCACTGCACTCATGTTTAAATAACCTCAAGGAATCTTACCTCTCAATTGAAGTCACCTCTAAATTCGCAAAGCTATCCTATCTGTTATCTCGATCCTCCCCATCCCTCTCTACAATCCCCATCAGCTACAACCATTTCCTTCTATGTGTTTATTTATTGCACCAATTATGAACTACAAACATGCTGTGCCTTTAGCCATCTTATAAGAGTTGGTCTTCAACTTCACGGTATCCCATGGATGCTTAGTAGTGCACCATGCACTTCAGAAACCATCATGCTTTAATTCTATGAACATCTCGATCATGCAGCATATTGAATATTTGATCCTAAAATTTTTTTAAAAAACACTCAGTTATAGTCATCAATGTGAACACTTCGTCTCTTTCCTCACATTTAGACATGTAGTTAAAGTTCCATGCTAACCTTTTATATTTCTATCACTTGAAATGTCACTAGATCAGGTACATTTTTTCATGTTTGCATTTTTTTATGAGCATTTTTCACAATACACTCCCTAAAATTTCGACAATAAATATAGTCTCTCACATGGATGGTTATTTGTTATAATATTAAGTTCCTTAAATGATCGCCGATAAAAAACTATTTATGAAAATAACTCAACTTCAATTTTCTCAAAATTCTCTTGGTTTGTCACTCTTAATACACGAGACTCTACAATTGCACTCCAGAAACCATCATGCTTTAATTTTATCAACATCTCAATCATGCCAGCACAATGGATATTTGATCCAAAAAATTCTTTTTTAGAAGTACTCAGTTAGTGAAAGTCATCTATGTGAACGTGAACATTTCCATCATCTCTTTCCAAAGATATCTTTCACATTTAGACGTGTTAAAGTTCCATGCTAAACTTTTATCTTTCAATCACTTGAAAGATTAATAGAGCTATCATCAGATACGTTTTTTCATGTTTGCGTTTTTCTACAAGTATATTCACTACACAATCCCTAAATTTCCAAAAATAACTATATTCTCTAACATGGACTGTTATTTGTTACTATACTAAGGACCTTACATGGTTGTTGTTAAGAGTTTTTGATTATTATAGTTAGCATATTAGGAGTCATGTTCCTATATGCTATTAGGAGTCATATTTTTATATGTTATTAGGAGTCATACTCATATTAGCAGAAGTAATTGTATTAATATTAGAGGTTTCTTACCATATAACTGTAATGTATATATATATTGGGAAATTGTCCACATCAATAATAATACGAAAAATATTTTATTCTAAAACTCTGACATGGTATCAGAGCAATGTTTCTTTTGATCGTCATCATGCTCCACCTTCAGCCTGCGCTGGGCCGCGCTCATGTAGCACGCGCTTAGCGTCGGGCCATACTCTGCCTTCCGTTTTCTGCTTCGAATCCGCTCCTTTTGTGCCGCACTCTCTCTATCGATTATGTCGCCATGTATCATCTACCTGTTGTTGCTACCCATTCCTATTGTTGCTGCTACCTTTTCGCTACTATCGACGAATCAATATCAACATCTATTCCTACTGCTTCTTGTGCCACTGCCTGCTGCTGCCGATTAACTCTGCAAGTCACAGTCGTCTCCTTCTCTCTTATTGAGTTTGAGGATCTCTCGAAACCTCCACTTCTATTAAGTTTGAGAATCTCCTAAAATCTCTTATAGTGAGTTTGAGGATCTCCTAAAACCTTCACTTCTACTGAATTTAGGAATCTCTAAAATCCTATTTTTATTTAAGGAGATGAATATGATCTTTTATGTATTCTTTGTCCAAGTGTTTGATTCGAGTCAAATTTAGTTCGCTTCGATTTTCAGCTTCGGTATCAACATTATTGATTCAGCAGATTGGCATCAACATTAAAAATTTTACTTTTTTTAGAAAATTTTATTTAGAAAATGTCTTACTAGTATTTGTAATAATCTAAGTTTGATTGACATCTATGCTCTAGTTTGAAAGGAAGTGTTAAGAGTCATATTTCCATATGTTACTAAGAGTCATGATTCTATATGTTATCAAGAGTCATACTCATATTATAAGAAGTAATTATATTAGGATCAGAAGTTTTCTTATCATGTAGTTGTAACGCCTATACATTTGGACATTGCCCACATCAATAATAATACGATTCTAAAACTCTGACAATTATCAATAAGAAAAATATTTATGAAATTAACCCACCTTTAATTTTCTCAAAATTCACTTGAACTGCCAGTCTTAATACACTAGACTCTACCATTCTTTCCTTGAATCTCTCCCTTTCATTAATTTTGAGTTTCAATTTTCTACATATGTCATCACATAACTTGTAATCAGGCCTATGTTGTTGTCTCAGCTTTCTTATTTCTATGTAAAACTTTTCTGAAAAAGTTATTTCTATAATTTTACCACTATGCTATAGTAGCACGTGCAGGTGCTCAAGTCTCCTAACTTCTGTTACTAGTATTTCTTTTTTCTATTTATACTGACAAAATTTTCTTTAAGATTTTATATATAAGTATTCGCATGCCATTTTGTTTCCCTTTTATGTACAGAACTTTGTATACTCTCTATTGTTATTGTAAATTTCTCACCTATCCATTTAGTTTTTGTAATTAATTATATTAATCTTTCTTTTCCCATTTACAGTAAGCATGGTTTAAAATCTTATTATTAGTATTGGCCAATGGTTTTTAGTATAAATATCATCAATATCAATATCTGTCAATACTATTGTATCACGTGCCTCAAAACCCAACGCAATATTATTTGTATACCTCGGAATCAGCAAATATTTGAAACCATGATGGTAACTATATAAGCATTTTTATTTTCTAAGTAGCTGATTGTATTATCATATATTACCTTTTTGCACTGGCATTTGCCAATATAACTAGGGTGCAATGGATAGTGATATATTTGATCCAATCCAGTTCCGTATCCATGTCATCTGCAGGAACAAATATGAGTTTTCCTTGACAAGATATATCCATATTCATATTCGTATTTGTGATTGGAAACCAGATACGGATACAATAAATGTCATATGTGATCTGTATCCAATGCACCCCTAGTACCGAGCCCTTCTACCTGTACATGATTAGTAACGAAAAAGGATCCATAATTAGCTCATTATACTCCACCCCCCCCCCCCCCCCCCCGCCCCAAAAAGTAAGTACTCACACACACGTCACTAAATTTACCCAACTAAACCCCATTCTACAACTGTGGGAATCAAACCTCAAACCTCCCCTCGTAGGAGGGATTGTTAGCAGCGGGCTACATGATGTGTCATATGTATACATTTTCTTTTGCAACTTGTTTTTATTAAATAATTCATGTTAGCTAAGTATTTATGGTGCTAGGATAAGCGGAAATGGAAGTAACTTCTTTAATTTTTAGTTAAGATGAGATAGTATCCTTTAGCTATTTAGTTATCCCTAACTGTATCCCCTTCCCTTATATTCGATCAATATGATCTGTATCCATTCTTAGTGAATATGTATATCAGTTTTCCTTACAGAATCATATCGGTGTCCATTTCTGTAATTGGCAAGATATATGGATATGATAAATGCCATATCCAATCATATTCAATCCTGTTTGTGCCTTGACACATCAAAATTACTCATCTGACACCATACCCAAAGTTCAAATGTCACGTGTGAGTTTGGAAGGATGTCCTAGCCTTGTCATTGCACCAGAGCGATGCATATGTCACTTAAGTTCAACACCCCAACCAAGCAATCTTTCGCGCTAAGCATTGCCCTAGATAATAACAATGCAATGTGTCTTGATGGGATGTTTGGCTCTAAAAAGTGTATGAGACCACTTCTCATAGCTTAGCCTTGGGCGAAGTGATTACTAACATAGCAGCAAAGCACTAGGAGCAAAAAGAAAAAGAGGTCTTGCTTTCAAAACCCACCATCAAGATATTTATTTCCTAAACCGGCGGGTTAGCCCCTTGGTAACACCCCTGCCTCCCAATGGGGAGTCCAGGTTCAATTCCCGTAGTTGTTGAACGTGGGATTTAACTTGGGTAATTAGTGACGGATGCGTGTGTAAACTGGAGGGTGACCTCCATCATTTTTCTCAAGAAGAAAAAGATCATTTATTTCCTCCACAGATGTGATGTCTTCCATGTGTAAAGTAACATCTAATGCTTTCCTTGCGAGGAGCGTTGGGACCAACACATCACTGCAGCAATGATAACCCACTATTATTTTCTTTAGCTTTGGCTGAAGTGATGATCACCACCGAGGAATGCATCAGCAATTATTCTATGAGCCTTAACTTCATAAAAGTCCTACAAAATTTACCGTCTACTGGTACTTAAAGGAGTCCTCATATATTTGGGTTTGGCACAATGGGTGAGTAAAAAGGAAGATATTGAGCCCAGTGCAGATGTATTTTCCAATATCAATCAAATTAAAATGAAAATCAGAAAGAACAATAGAATTAGAGGTGTTGATCAAAATACAATTATCTATCATGCAATGCAAGGTTAAAATTAATACCAGGTGACTGATGATTTCCGAAAGAAACTAAGAAGATATTGCCAAAAACAATAAAAGTTGTCGCTATCACAACCCTGCAAAATAAGTACTCAGAATGGTTATAATGTGATAAGTACATTAGCCTGAGAAATATGTTTATAATATTCTTGTTTCAGAAGTAGCATACTTGAGTGTTACCATCTTACTCAATACAAAGTAAGCAAATGCAATATTAGATACAAACTGAACCGACCCCAGTGCTGCAAGAAGGGACTGCAATTGAAATCAAATGAAAGCATAATTAGGAAATAACAAATATCACTCTGTGAAAATATTATCAATAGCTAACCTTCAATTATTATGAATTTTTATTGGTCAGACAATGAATCATTTGGAAGAGCCCATTTTCTCACATTTAATAGAATAACGTGAAACTAATTCAATCTACATCCAAACTTTGTTCTTTCAGAAATTGGTACGTCTCAATGCGCACTCCTCTAGGATTCCATACCCTAAAATTATCCTTCTTTCTCTCATTTCTGGTTTATCAATCCACTAAGCTCTTATTTAATAAATACCAAATTGTATTCCAAACAATCCATAAGCTTGTCATCAGATTTCCAAAGTAAATGAGGGCACCAGAAGTATCAAGACCCTAGATGCGGAATTATATTCTATGCATAATTGCAAAACATGAACAGAAAGAGGAAAATAGAGAAGGAAAAATGGAAACTCTTTCGCTGGGAACCTAGCAGATCATCCAGTGAACTGTAATCCCACATGCAGAGTTTCTAATGCCTTTATGGCAGTCAACGAATTGAAGAGCTAAAAAGGAAATGCTAAGTTTTATCCAATGAATATCTTGATGCCAACGTCCATCATATAAGGCAAACTTTGTCATCCTTAGGTACTATTTAGAAAAAAATGAATAACAAAAAGTTATATCTTCTAGACAGTATTTTTTCCATGAGACATTATCCAGTAAATGCTTGATATATATGATGCAATCTAAATGTCACAGGTCATTTTATCTTTGATACTAAAATTACTAATAACATGGCTCAACTCTTTGTTCACACCAATCTGAATGCTACATAGATAACTCAACCTGTGCAGCATATCCAAAGGAAATGAAGTTAAGGCAGTTCCCCAGAGCAAAAAAGACAATACCTGCATATAAAATCAAACAAATGAAGCAAAGCAACTTAAAATATTAATTTTTAAGATGAATACCCATAAGGAATAGTTGTTAACAACAGTAAAATGCAAACATATGTACCAACTCTCCAAGTTTGAAAATGTATGATGGGTTTTGAAATAAGCTTGCTATTCACCCCATCATTGCTAAGAGTAGAAAGCTTCTCTCGCTGTAGAAATCAAAATAGTATATGAATCAAGCTGACACAAACTACAAGAATAGAGAAACATATGCACTAATTATACCCAATTTATGAACATTCTGACTATTATTCATCTCAAAAAAAAGAAAAACATTTTGACTGTAATCAACAGAATTGACTATTACATGCGTCATAGCACTAATAAATACATAAGCATTAGTGCCAACTATATCCAATGTGTACAGTTGGCAACATAATTTGACTATTGTATACTACATAATACTAATACATATAGGAAAAACATCGCATATCAAAGTTTTCTTGTGCGACTCATAGACTGCATCCACACAAAGGCATATGCTTATTAGCATTGCCCCTCAAGTTGAATTATCAAACATAGTCATCTCAACTAAAATACTAAAAAAAAAAATGGATCTAATTTTCTAAAACTTGTGGAAACATGACTTTCTATGGTAACTTTTGAGGCTAAGGAATGCATTTTGACTCTATGAAGGTATGCAGGCAACTTCAGAAACAATTATTATAATAGAATGCTTGTGATAGGGTAGGACTCAGAGTTTATAGATAATGTTAAAGAAAACAAAAAAAACAACTTTATAGAAACTAAGCTTCTTTTTTTCGCATTTGAAATCATCTATATTCTCACCAGTGAAAAGAAATGTTGTAGAACTGAATTAAAGAGACATTTTAGTAAAAATGTCAGAAGAACTTGAGAAAATTTAAAAAACCAAAGAAGGGTTTAAAATATCATTGAACAACATTAAGAGCAGTGATGCAGAACTAAATAAGAGAAAAGAGGAAGAGGGGAAAAGAAATAAAGTTTGCAGAAATTGGGGGAAAATAAAAGGGATAAAGATTAATTTGGGCCTCGGCACCGAGGAGTTCTCTCTCCCACTTTGCACATCACCATGCAAGCGATTCAATTTGTAAAGCAATCAACACGCTTCAACAAAAAAGATTTAATTTAAATCATCATAGTCTCGATTAACAACTACAGGTTCCGGTCTTATATAGGCCTCATACACTAAAAACTTCCCCCATCATAACCGATGTGGGACTAAAATAAAGACTAAAACAACTAACACAAATAAAGAACTAAATTAAAAAAACTACAATAGATTGATCCCATCTATTAGACTTGTTAGATGTGTGTCCTCGTAGACATCTCGTATATATCATTTTCTCATATTTAGGAGTTATGTCTAAAATGTCTACCGTATTGCATTTGCATGTGGCACATGATGATAATCTCACTAAATAGATAGCAATTTGTAATGACAATTATAAATTGTTGCATACTCATATACTATTTTGCAGGAGTTCACAGTTGATAATAAAGTAATTGTTACGAGTTATTTTGAGATCATGAAAAAGTTGCACGCTTGGCATACGGATTCCAAAAAATTTTAAAGAGAATTACCTCTATTACCTACGAGTTGGATATCACATGAAATATCGGTACCAGTTCAGCATTCAGCAGGAATGATTAACCTATGGTTGCAGCCTCTGCTTTACTAGAGCTATCGTCATTTGCAGTCGGCTCGTCACAGAGACCAGCTCCACTTCCACCACAGTGGTTTCGTTGTGATTCTCTAGTATTGATGCTACAACCACCACCTTGGCTGAGGAGATTCATATGAGATGTGATTCAGTTCTACCTGGTCATGCTTGTCATTTGCTATTATTGGGTTCACCAGATATGAATGCTTTCAAATCGGGGAGAATTGATGGGGATTAGTCCATTGTACTTTATTTAGTTCTTTATTTATGTTAGTTGTTTTACTCCTTATTTTAGTCTCACATCAGTTATGATGGGGAAAATATTTAGTGTTTGAGCCTATATAAAGCTGGGACCTGTAGTTGTTTATTGAGACTATGATGATTTGAATTAAACTCCTTTTGTTGAAGCATGTTGATTTGTTTTACAAATTGAATCTGTTGTATGATGATGTGCAGAATGGAAGAGAGATCTCCTGGATGCCGAGGCTCAAATTAATCTTTATCCCCTTTATTTTCCCCCAATTTCTATAAACTCTAATTCTTTTTCTCTCTCCTCTCCTCTTATTTAGTTATGCAACAAGCAGCCAATTTGCAATACGATATGCTACTAGTCTTCTAGTGGCACTAAATAAATTGGACAACAATGAATTTAATTGTAATATGCTAGTCAAATCATAAATGTGTCGGGGTGTAGAAACAGAGTAAGCAGTCATGGTTTAAGGATGAGAGGCAGGAAGGAAGCTTATCATTGTGAGTGCATTCTAACTATGTAACTTGCAGGAAGTGTCACTTATCTTTTTGTATCAGTGCAAGTCAGAGTGACAGCATGATAAGATACAACATGAATACTGCGGCATTCAACACAAAACAGTATAAGACAGGTGTGGAACATTTCCTGGCATTGCTAGTTAAACGTTGAGTAACAAATGAATAATAGGAAAGAAACTAAAGTAAAAATATATAATATTTGTCATGAGTAAAAGAAGAACATGACATGGTCTATGACAACAACGGGGGCAAAAAAGTACCTGATCATGACCCAATTTTAGAAGATTTGTCCCAAAGTTTATGGCAATGCTCCCAAGTATGTTGATCAATGCTCCAATAACCCAATCCCCCATGGCTCACAGTTTGTTGAAGAGCAGAGAGCTTGTTTATTTTAATAAAAAGGACCTCTTAACATGTGCAGCCAGTTGTTGCTGCACAATGTCATGTGACATGCGGCGCCTATCAAGTGATTGTGTCTCCTCAAACCATTTGGTACTATGTTTAATCAAGAAAGTAAATGCTTTCGCATACTTTCATTTAGGTGAGACAAGCACCTGCACATAAGGTAATAATGACTAATGACAAAAAGTTTTCGCATGTAAAAACAATCATAACACACTTCACCGCATGATGATGAATTTAAATTAAAGAGTTATAATTTAATTAAAGAAAGTAATAACTGCATTTATTATTTAAAGAACAAACAAGAGATCAGACAAGCAAGGTGAATCAACCCAAAAGTTTTAAAATATCCAGTATGATTGTGAACATTTTTTTCCATTAAGCTGAATTTAGATTTTGAAGATGGATGACAGGAAATTTGTGAATTTACAATGATATTCATATAACCCCCCCCCCCCCCCCCCCCCAAAAAAAAAAAAAAAAAAAAAGAAAAAGAAAAAGAAAAGAAAAGAAAAAAAATCATCTTGGTCAAAGGTGTTGCGAGTTGCAATACCTACCATGTTACCCTCTCCACACCTAAGTTGATCTACCTTTTTTCAATCTGTCATAATTCTTAACAGGAAGTATCTTCTCAAGTCTTACCTTATCTGACCCATTTGCGAATGGGAAGTCTATTGACCCCTGGTCTATACCATATGACTTTGACTGACTTAATGCCTATAAGGGTACTTTCCACTTTTCCTTTGGATATATCCAGCCCATGTCTTGCTTTTTACAATACTAGTATACCCGGCACGTGCAATGCACGTTAAAAAAAGTAAGGAAAGAATTAACAATAAAACATAATTAGATATTTAAGCTAATTAATATTAATCATAACTTCTTATTGTAATATTATATTAATTTATAAAAGTTTGTTATTTATATAAAACCATAAATCAATAAGAAAATTGGTGTTAAATTAATGCTTCTCTAAATTTAAGCATGAAATAGCTTATATAAAAAATATAAATTAAAAGTTATTATAAACTAATAGTTATTATGTTCTTATCCAAAAAATATATCAAAAATATAATTGATATAATTATAACTTTGATATAACATTTTTTAAATATCAATGTTCTATTATTAGTGACTACAGAGTTTTTATTTTTTTTCATTTTCTTCAGGAGAAGTTAAAATTTTGTATGTTAATTTGCTTACTTTTAGTTAGAGTTAAAATTAATGATTTATACTTATTTATCTCCAATTAATAATATGGTAATATTTTCAATGATTTTAAAAAATGCATGTCAACATTGATGGATGAGTCCAATGGACTTTTCTTGATACTTGATTATAAGCATATAAAGATAAAAGATTAATTTTCTTCATTTAGCTATGGGTTTTTGTCCCAGAATAAATACTTTATTTATTTGGAATATTGTCTTTTATATTGTAAGTAATTATCTTGAGTGCTTTAGATATATCTATCTATTATCAGTAGTTTAAACTTTAATTTTGTGGCGGTGTATTCAAATAAAAATAAAACAATAGAGAGAGATATTTAGTTTGAGAGATTTTGGGGGGAGAGCAATTGTATTCCAATAGTTTGAAATATATATATATATATATATATATATATATATATATATATATATATATATATATATATATATATAAAGACAGATACTGGTGAGTTGGTGGTTTCAAACAGACACATAAAAGGATAAAGATAAAGATAAAGATTTAGTTTGAGCAATTTTAGGTAAAAGAGAGAAACAAATGAAAAGAGAAGAGAAAGTCCAATTCTTCGTTTTTTTTTTTAAATTACTTAAATAACTTTGTAACGTTCTCTCTCTAAAGTTTTACTATAACAATGAGTAAAATTTCGAGTTAGGCAAAACTGAGAGACAAAATCCTTTTGGAATATTCTAACTCTTGTTTTATATAGTAGTACAAAATATATTTTTAGTAGTGTCCCACTCTTGACCAATATAAAAATCACTTCTCATATGAAGTGTCTATATCCACTATGGATAAATGTGTTCTATGAATATGGGAAACCTTTCCCTATTTATTAATATGATAGGGTGTTCGTGTTAGAAACTATTTCGCCCGGACACGAGGGTCTTGCTCATGAATAAAGTGTCCATGAGCATGAAACATACACCAATTATATGTAAACAACATACTTACTTTAACTTACACAACAAATAATATTACCATTATAACTCATAATATATACTTATGTAAACTTATTAGGAGTAGCTAAAAGATAGTCACCATTTTCAAAATCAATTTATTAGGAATATTGAGTGTATGATCATTTATAGAAGAAAATTATTAAAGATTTGAATTTTAATAGAGATATTATAAGTGCTTCCTGTTGTGACACGACAACTTGATACCAATTGTTGAGACCAACAATCGGGTTACGACACTAACTGTTGTGCATGCCCAGTACCGTGATTGACAAGGTTCTACATATCGGATATCGGGATCGTATCGGATGGGGGTTTTTCATATCGGATATCGGATATCGGGGGAGATACCGGGGATACGCTCGCATATCGGACGTTCATATCAGACACTATATATAATGAAATATTAATAACTAAAAGTTAATTTAGTATCATAGATATCATCTACCTAATAAAAATGATGTAATATACAAGCAAAGACAGTAAAAAATAATGTACATTTGCACACGGTCGTGCAATAAATAAGTTATTTCATATCGGACGATATATCGGGCGACTTATTAGTCGATATCGGTTGACTTATCGGCAATATTTCAAATATCAGACTTTTTTGCTGCAAACGATATGGCGAACGATTTTCTCATATCGTATCGGTAGCAGATAAAAAATGAGATATCGGACGATATCTCGGCCGACTCGGCCGATATTTAAAACAAGGGTGATCAACGTTGCGAAACGTGACAATATATAATACTTGCAAAGAAAATAATTGTAGAGCAAAATAGCAATATCAAGACAGAAGAGTGAAAAAAATAATCCAACCTCCCTCTGTCGCGCTTGTGGGGGGCATGAACCAAGGCCTAGAGCTTTTCTCGGGAAGGGTTGGGGGGGCACGTGTCCCCCTTGGCTCTGTGCCCCCCTTGGCTCCGCCGCTGGGGGGCTAATAAATTTGCTCCTGCATCAAGTGAAAATTCATATGCTATCATCTCATTAACTCTTAGCATGCAGAAACACTAGTGGGAACATAGGAAGGTAATCTAAGCTCGGATAACTGGCTTAATTCAGAGCGAGATGATGGCAATATAGACCATTTACCTTTATTTCATCATTTAGTGGAGTTGTCCCCACTACCTAATGGTTATCTTTTTCTATGAGATCCCAGTATTAGACTCTTTATGGTTGTGTGCCTTCTGCACGTATCATTGGTACAGCTAAAAGCTATTTCTCTTCCACGGGTGGAGAGACATCTGATAACCATTTGCAAGATTTTGGTTTATTCTGAAACATCCAAATCACACTTCAGAATACGTATCAATTACATTAAGAATTACAGATATCTTGGTCCGTTTGCATGTTTAGCCTCATAAATGGAAGTCACCCTTCTGTTCACTTAAAGATACATCTATATTCCAAAGAGATGCACACTCCGTGCCTGCTCTCGATATCATTGCCTTATGTACATATGGAAGTTTTTTTTAACTCGAGTAGCATATGAAACTTCAGGGTTTAGACCATACGGCCTATTTATTCACATGTGCAAAATAATATATTATGTTTTCAACATCAGAAATTGCTGTGTGTGGTGCCTTACAGTCTATCTTGCAACTAAATTCACCTTGACATTGCACGTAGCCACCTTGTTTGCCCCTAAGCTTCATTTTAAGATTCTTGACATGAAAATATGAATTACACGTCTCCCTTTGTGAAGCATCTATTCATTACCAGCTTCTCACAGTCACATCCATAGCATGTTTGAATAACCTGATGTTATCTACCAGTGATTCCACGTGGTTGACATATTGTCAACCTCTAGTCTTGTCAACCAGCAGTAAGTTGAAGCTCAAACTATATTCCATAATCAAGGCTCCTGCTTGGCATTCTTCATAAGTCCAACAAATCACTGCATCATCAACTAGTCTACTTCCAGAGCTTGTTCATCATGTTTCATGTGGCTTTCATCTATCTCATACCCACGTCCATGCCGACTGAACCAATATCTATTTCCAGAGCTAATTCCGGAGCTTATTCATCATGTTTCATGTAGCTTTCATCTGTCTCATACCCACATCCATGCCTATGACTGCTAACATAATATAATACAAGGTTTCTCCATAAAAATTGAAATTTGAAGTATATATTTCACATAGATTCCAACATTCACAGAAACCGCATTTTGCAACCTCGGATCATTCTCTCACTCATAAATCAAACATAATATACAGACAATTCGAGTCGAGTAAAGAATCTCTACCCAGATCTCCCTCTAGGTTCTTAAAGAATCACCCAAATTAATCCCCCAAAAAATTCCAGCAAATAACAAAATCAACAACCAGATCTAGCCCAGAATCAAGGTTGGATCTGATAACAGAAAACATGGAGAGATTGAAGAGTTACGAAATTACCTCGAGAGATCAAGGAATCCGTTCGCTTCAGCTCGAAGAAAACTCTCCAACTCGACGACGAGGAAAATAACGAAGAAAAAACCGAACTTTATTCGTTGGTTGCTTACGATTATATTGTCAACAATGGAGTTCGGTGGCGTTAGAATTTAGCGAAAAGGGACGGGCGTGAGACATGCGTAGGAGACCCCCGACTGCTCCTCAAAATTTGGACGGATCGTGGTAAAATCTTGGAGATTGAGCTTTTGCTTTTATTAATTTCCTCCCTTTTGTTTCTACTTTCACGCGCTCTCCTCTTTTTTCTTGTTTCGGTGGTAATCTCTCTCTTTTATCGTAACTATTATGTTCTTTTCTTATCCAATTGATTGATTTTGATTTTCCCCTGAGATCATGGAAGAGGGTGAGAGTCGAAAAGCACGTGAAAAGGACCACTTGACTCAAAAGAAACCTGACTTGGCTCCTCTCTCTCTCTCTCTCACACAATTGAGATATAAAATGTGATAGTTTTATCCTCATTTATTCAAAGTATGTTTAGTTTCGGGGATGAAACTTTTATAAAAGATAGAGTTGTAACTCAGATTATTTAATCTTAATTTAAAATTTAATTATTTAAATATGTGAATATCAAGAATGATTAGAGACGATAATTTAATTACTTAGTTAGTAAACAGTTAATTATGTTTAAGCTTTAAGCGTATGTTTTATGTAGGGTGAGAAAGGATAAATACATGTATATGCATATGTACACACATATATGTTGCGAAATTGATATGCTGTGATACCAATTGTTGTAACTCTTAGGATCGACGTTAGCGGAACTTGACAATATGAACAGTACTTACAAAATGAAAGCTTGATGAAAAGCAAACTAAAAATATCTAGACAAAAGAGTAATAAAGAAAGAACACAAGGATTTAACGTGGTTCGGCCCAAACTTGGCCTATGTCCACGGGAAGAGACCTTGAGAGAGCTTTATTAATAGACTTGGTACAAAAAAATCTAACCTTCCTCTTGATGCAACAAGAGTATTCACCTTCCACTTAAATCTAACCCTAAATTACAAGAGTATTACCTTCTCTCTATACACTTTCAACTTGCTCCTCTTTTTCTTAGCTTTCTCGAGTCTCCTTTACTTGAGATTCTCTATTATAGAAATTTCTTGAGACTTGTTTGGCTGGAGCAATTACAATGCTTGGTTACAACATTTATTTATAGGATTCTACAATACAACTCCTATTTGGACTATGAGATGATCTTGACCTTTAGATGGACGAAGAATCTTGATCAATCCTTTTAGGAATTGATCTCCTTGATCTAGAAAGATTCTAGACCCTATCATATTCATACTTCTCCTGAAACGGAATCTCGCAGTCACCTGAAAAGGAAACTGCTTCATCTTAGTTTGCTTCTTCTGCTTCAAGTCATTGTCTTCTATAACTCAATTGAATTTTCTTAGACCATCATCTCTTTTTGAAAAATAAGATAAAATCTTAACAATCTCCACCTTGACTTGTTTTTCAACCCTTTAGCAAAACAACTTGAGATTTTAGATTAATACATTCATTTTCCTTAGTTGTAACCGTGTCGTGAAGCTATTAACTCTTGCCCCCTCCCCGGGGCCTTTAGCTGATTTACCGCCATGGCTTGGGCAATTTCAGGCTTGCCCGAGTGCACACTTTCTCTTTCCCGTAACACTTTGACCTAGTTCATGTCCCTTTATAGTCTTCTTCGAAGCTCCACCTCGCGATGAACTCCCTTCCAAGCTTATCCTTGAAACTCCACCTCGAACTGAATTTTCTTCCTTCAGCTTGTATAACCCTCCACACTTCTCTCCTTCCAGGATTTCCCTGTCTCCTTAGCTGACTGTGATGATGCCTTTGTTGCATTTGGATTCGACAACCTTCTTCGTAGAGCACCCTTATGAATATTAGATTATAGTGCCTCCGGGACATAGCAGACCGCCTCCAGAGCACGACTGTCCCATCTCTTCCTGTAATCTTGACTGTCTCAGTGCCGATGACCTCGCAAGCCGAGCCATCCACCATCTTGACAATCCCATCTTTCTTTGCAACTAAGAAGTTATTGAACAGCTCTTTCTGGGAACATACATGAACTGTATTACCTGAATCAAATATCCAACCTTTACCTTGAGAAGTGTTGTCTTCATAAGAAGCCATTAATATTTCGGTGTCCTCTATACTGCTTGCTACGTCTGCCTGCGCAGCTTGCCCTTCTTCAGCCACTCTTACCGATGCTTGTAGTCATTCTTCTAATGACCTTCCCTATAACAAAAGTGACACGCATTTGATGAGGTTGGACCTTTTCTTCCTTCTTCTCTTCCTTTCCTTTTCGTAACCACCAAACCTGATCTTGTCTGCTCCTCTTGATTTGGTCTTTTCCTAATCTCATTATATAAGTGAGTTGACTTGACCTTCTCCAAGATGAGAGTTTCCTTACCGTAGAGCATGGTGGTGAAGATATAATCATATGACTCTGAAAAAGAACTGAGAAGTATTAACGCCTTGTCCACCTCGTCGATCTTGACATCAACAGCTAGAAGCTTGGTAATGACCTTGTTGAAGAAGTTTAGATGCTCCAACACTGTTGTCCCTTCCTTCATGCGTAGCTCATATAGTTGTTTCTTGAGATACAGCTTCTTGAAGAGGCTTTTCATTATATACAATGTTTCTAACCTTGACCATAATCTCGTAGCCATTTCTTCATCCATCACGTTGTACATAACCTCGTTTGCGAGACATACTTGGATCATGCTTGCCGCCTTTAGATCCATCTCCTTCCATTCTTCGTTTGACGTACCTACAGGTTTTGCTAACTTACCATGTAGGGTCTTGTGAAGACCTTATTGCATCAGTAACGCCTTCACCCTCTTTTACCATAAGCTGAAGTTTTCTTTACAATTGAACTTCTCGACCTTGAACTTTATCGTAGAACTTCCTATCTTTGACATATTTCCCTTCGTCTACTTTTAGCTCTGGTACTAATTGTTGCGAAATTGATATGCTCTGATACCAATTGTTATAACTCTCAGGATTAACGTTAGTGGAACTTGGCAATATGAACAAAACTTTAAAAAAGGAAAGCTTGATGTATAGCAAACTAGTAATACCTAGACAAAAGAGTAAAAGAAAGAACACCAGGATTTAACGTGGTTCGACCCCAAACTTAGCCTACGTCCACGAGGAGAAACCTTGAGAGAGCTTTATTAATAAACTTGGTATAAAGAGATCTAACCATCCTCTTGATGCAACAAGAGTATTCACCTTTCACTTGAATCTAGTCTTAGATTACAAGCGTATTACCTTCTTTTCTATGCAACTTCAAATTGCTTCTCTTGTTCTTGGCTTCCTCGAGTCTCCTTTACTTGAGATTCTCTGTTGTAGAAATTTCTTGAGACTTTCTTGTTTGGCTGAGGCAATTACAATGCTTGGTTACAACCTTTATTTATAGGATTTTACAATACAACTCCTATTTGGACTATGAGATGATCTTGGCCTTTCGATGGTCGAAGAATCTTGATAAATCATTTTAGGAATTGATCTCCTTAATCTAGAAGGACTCTGAACTCTTTAATTTTTAGAAACAAACCTTTATTGAATAGGAATTAAATCCTATTCATACTCCTGAAAAAGAAACTCGAAATCACCTGAAAAGAAAACTGCTTCATCTTAATTTGCTTCTTCTACTTCAAGTTATCATCTTCTCTAACTCAATTGAATTTTCTTGAATCATCATCTCTTCTTGAAGAATAAGGCAAAATCCTAACAATTTTCACCTTGACTTGTTTTTCAAGCCTTTAGCAAAATAACTTGAGATTTCAGATTAATATTTTGATTCTGTCCTTGGTTGTAATCGTATCGTGAAGCCTTTAACTCTTGTCCCCTCTCCCTGGGGCCTTTGGGATTTACCCCTATGGCTTGGACATCTTGCTCGAGTGCACCCTTTCTCTTTCCCTCAATACTTTGACCTGGTTCATGTCCCGTTGTAGTCTTCCTTAAAGCTCCACCTTGCGATGAACTCCCTTCCAAGCTTATCCTTGAAACTCCACCTCGAACTGAGTTTTCTTCCTTCAGCTTGTATAACCCTCTACACTTCTCTCCTTCCAGGATTACCCTGTCTCCTTAGCTGACGTAATGACGCGTTGTTACACTTGTATCCGGCATCCTTCTTCGCCGAGCACCCTTATGGATGTAAGATTATACCGTGCCTCTGGACATACCGGACCGTCTCCAGAGCACGCATTGTCTCATTTCTTCCTGTAACCTTAACTGTCCTAGTGTTGATGACCTCACAAGCCGAGCCATTCACCATCTTGACATTCCTTCCTCTTTTACAATTAAGGAGTTATTGAACAGCTCTTTCTGGGAACATACATGAACCGTACTATCTGAATCAAATATCCAGCTTTTACTTGAGAAGTGTTGTATTCGTAAGAAACTATCAATATTTCAGTATCCTCTACACCGCTTGCTATGTCTGCCTCCATAGCTTGCCCCTTCTTCTTCAGCCACTCTTACCGTTACTTGCAGTCATTCCTCCAATGACCTTCCCTGTGACAAAAGTGACACGCTTTGATGAGCTTGGACCTTTTCTTCTTTCTTCTCTTCCTTTCTTTCCAGTGACTACCAAACCCGATCCTGTCTGCTCCTCTAGATTTGGCCTTTTTCTAATTTCATTAGATAAGTGAGTTGACGTGACCTCCTCCAAGATGAGAGTTTTCTTACCGTAAAGAATGGTGGTGCAGATATGATCATATGACTCTGAAAGCGAACTAAGAAGTATCAACGCCTTGTCCTCCTCGTCGATCCTGACATCAACAGTTAGAAGCTCGCTAATGACCTTTTTGAAGAAGCTTACATGCTCCAACACTATTGTCTCTTCCTTCATGTGTAATCCATATAGTTGTTTCTTAAGATACAACTTGTTAGAGAGGCTTTTCGTCATATACAATGTTTCTAGCCTTGACCACAATTCCGTAGCCGTTTCTTCATCCATCACGTTATACATAACCTCATTTGCAAGAAATAGTTGGATCGTGCTTGCCACCTTTAGATCCATCTCCTCCCAATCCTTGTTTGACGTACCTGCAGGTTTTGTTGACTTACCCTGCAAGGTCTTGTGAAGACTGTGTTGCACCAGCAACGCCTTCACCTTCTTTTATCATAAGCCGAATTTTCCTTTGCCATTGAAATTCTCGACCTCAAATTTTATCATAGAACTTCCTATCTTCAACATATTTTCCTTCGTCAACCTGTAGCTCTGATACCAATTGTTGCGAAATTGATATGCTCTGATACAAATTGTTGTAACTCTCAGGATCGACGTTAGCGAAACTTGGCAATATGAACAGTACTTGCAAAAGGAAAGCTTGATGTAAAGCAAACTAGCAATACCTAGACAAAAGAGTAATAAAGAAAGAACACAAGGATTTAATGTGGTTCGTCCCAAACTTGGCCTATATCCATGGGAAGAGAACTTGAGAGAGCTTTATTAATAGACTTGATACAAAGAGATCTAACATTTCTCTTGATACAACAAGAGTATTCACCTTCTACTTGAATCTAGCACTAGATTATAAGAGTATTACCTTTTCTCTATGCATCTTTAACTTGCTCCTCACTTTATTGGCTTCCTCTGGTCTTGTTTGCTTGAGATTTTCTGTTGTAGAAACTCTTTGAGACTTGTTTGGTTGAGGCAATTATAATGCTTGGTTACAACCTTTATTTATAGGATTTTATAATACAATTCCTATTTGGACTATGAGATGATCTTAGCCTTTGGATGGTTAAAGAATATTAATCAATCCTTTTAAGAATTGTTCTTCTTGATCTAAAAGAATTTAACCCTTTATTCTTTAGAAACAAACCTTTATTGAATATGAATTAAATCCTATTAACACTCCTCTAGAAAAGGAAACTCGCAGTCGCCTGAAAAGGAAACTGCTTCATCTTAATTTGCTTCTTCTGCTTCAAGCCATCGTCTTCTCCAACTCAGTTTGATTTTCTTGGACCATCATCTCTTCTTGAAAAATAAGACAAAATCCTAACAATATATATATAAAGTAATGTTAACTAATATGGGGGAGTTTCGAGTTGGTTGTAAAGAAAAAATAAAAATCCAGTACTCATCCTTATCTCTCTCCCCCTCTTTTATTTTTTTCCCCAAATCTATTCTTATTCTCTCTCACTCTCTATGGCAGGTGATGAGCAAGGGGAGCAGGCAGCAGAGTTGGCTGCTATGATGACAATGATGGAGCTGGTGGTGACGGTGATGGAGCTGACGATGACAGAGTTGGTAGTGATGGTGATGGAGCCAACGGCGATAGGGCACGACTGATGCGGATCGAAGGGATAGAGGTGCCCCCATGAGGTTAGGGGCACAGATCCACCACCCGTGTTGGGTGGTGGCAGCTTGGGTTCGCCGACTGGCAGCCATGACGGTGGTGTCACCGACGGGTTGGGTTGTTTGCAGAAGAAAGGAAAGGGAGAGAAGGAGTAGTTGAAGGAGAAGGGAGGAGGGAAGGAAAAGAAGAACAAGAGATAAGGGTGGCTGTCATTGGCCCACCGATTACCGCGGTAGCACATTCACGACTGTAAGGGAGGAAGAGGGTGGAGTGGAAAGGAGAGTGGTTATCGCCGACCCTCCTGTTGCTAGTGGCAGCGCCACACGTCTTTAGTAAAAGAAGAAAATGAGAAGGAGATGGAGATGGCGGATGCTGCTGCCATCCTCCCTGGCGCCGACAGTGATGTTATCGCAACTGCTTTGAGCAGGATAGAGGAAAGAGAAATGGAGAAGGATTAGGGGTATGTTTGTGGTGATAGTGCTGGTGCAGGCATGAGTGTTGGTAGTGAAGGTGTTGGGGAGATAGGTGAGAATGTGGGTGCTGATGTTGGTTGTATTAGGGCAGTTGGAAATGAGGTTGATGTTGTTGGGGGTGTGAGGGTAGGTGGTGGTGTTAATGTGGACACGAGCGAGGCCGCAGATAGGGATTTAGGTGGAGATGTTGGGATTGACCAAGAAAGGGGCGTGTTGCGGGTGATGGTAAGAGTTCGTGCGCAGGTCCGAGTTTCATTGATATCGGAAAAATTGCCGAAATGAGTGTGAGTAATTTTTCTCTTGTTTTAACTTAATTTACATGGTTGGATTTTAATAATTTTGTTTTCCGTATCCTATCGAAAATTTGATAAATTTTAATATTAATTGTGAAAGCTAGCTAATTATAATATTAATTGACAAAGCTAGCTAATTATAATATTAATTGTAAAGCTAGCTAATTATAGTATTAATTGTGAAAGCTAACTAATTATAATATTAATTAAGCTAGCTAACTATAATATTTATTGAGTATAACTTGATAATCATGATATAAATTATGTAAACTCATTAATTATGATATCAAGGAACCCTCGGCTCTTTTCATGATCTAGATTTTCAAATTGATGCAAATTATATAGCTCGATATATTTATATATATTAATCGAGATTACGATGAAAATTATATCGCCCGTAAGGGTTGAAGTAAAATATCGATGTCGGTAAACAAAGAAACGTTAGTCTATTATCGAGTCATTCATATACTGGAAGTTTAAGAAGTGGAATTGAATGCATGATTAAACCCAATTGGGAAAATGTGGTAGAAAAATGATATTGGTGATCAACATACTGAAAGGATCACCTAGAGGGAGGGGTGAATAGGTGATGGCTAATCTAATGGTCACTAAATACCAGATAATGCGGAAGTAAAAACTATTATGACCTAAACTAAACTCTTGAACTAAACACCACATATAACACAAGAGTGTTGCCGAATTCCCCGTGAAGGGCTCTGGACAAACTCCTCTACATTCCCCTAGATAAGGGTTGAGGTGTCGCGATGGCTCTCTTGGTTGAATACAAGTGTTAGCAAACAAACCCAAGCAAGTATAACAATTAAGGCACAATATGAATATCAAGCATGTAAGGATAAGCACAATAATAGCATGCAAGATATAAACAAAAGACAAGGAGAGAGAGAGAGAGAGTGAGCAATCGCAAACACAAGGGATTTGTTTCGAGGTTCGAGCACACTTGCTCTACATCCCCGCCTTCGATACACGAAGGATTTCCACTATAATCGATCCCACCGGATCACTCGGTGCCGCAACACCTACAACTCTCGGACTCCCTAATTCGTACACACCGCAAGCCCACCGGCTCGCCGAGGCCGCACCTCAAACAGAGAGTTCGCACCCGAACTCGAAACACCGAGTCCCCACTAGGACCCGCAACAATGCGAACACACACGTCCGCCTCCTCAAAGAGCAAAGATGAACTTTGGTGATCACAACTCTTTATCACCTAAAATCCTCTCACAACAAACTCCCTATAGGGTAGATATAGCAATGGATAGCTCAAGTGTTGTGTGAGAAAACAAGGATGAGAATGGTGGAGGAAAACTCAAGAAATCTCTTTTTAACACTATTGATAAAAACTCCCCTTTTGATTGGAAGTATTAGCTCTCAATTTAGTGGAGAAAACTCTTTTAAAGAAGTGGGAAAAACTGGCTCAAAGTCCACTAGAAATCTTAGAGAAAAACAATGTCCAAACCCCCAAATTTATAGGGCTAGAAAAACTAGCCGTTGGGGTCTGACAGAACAGTCGGTCGACCGCCCGGTCGATCGGCCAACGGTCATATTTTAGACCGTTGTGCCATCGGTCGACCGGTCGGTCGATCGAGGCCAGGATATAGAGAGCAAGTCTCTCTGTTCGGTCGACCGCCCGGTCGGCGGGGCCTTTCCAGAGAGCAGAGCTCTCTGGACGGTCGACCGGGTCGGTCGACCGACCTCCTGCCAGAACTGGCGTGCACGTCTGTGCACGTCGGTCGACCGTGACGGTCGGCCGACTTCAAGCTGTGGTCGACCGTCCCGGTCGACCGGCTGAAGCCAGGAAACAAAGTTAAGGGATTAAAAACTTGGTCTTTTTGATTCAAATAAAATCCCATAAAATCACAGAAAATCTACAAAAATAGTTTTACCAATATACTTTGATAAACAAACATGCTTGCACAAAATCAAGGCATGTTACAAATAATTTGGACTATTTTTGTAATATGGAAAAATTGGCTCAAATGAAAACAGTATTTTTCCAAACTTGATTTTTCTAAAACTTATTTTTCCAAAACTTCACCAAATACAAAAACAAGATATTTAAACTCTTTTAAAGCATAGAGTGTATGGATATGATCCACTACACAAACATGGTGAAATATCTATATTTTTGACATTAAGCTTTAAACTTGATTTTGGTTAAAACATGTATATAAGAAATACCAAAAACCAAAATGATACTTTGTAAAATAGAAAATCTTTTGTAAAAACAAAACTATCAAGAGTGTGTGTGTATATGTATACTTGAGCAATCCACCAACTATTCTATCCTTTACATTTTAACTAAAAACAAAATCTTCTAAAAACAAACCTAGACACAAGTCTTCATCTTCTTGAAGTCTTCACTTGAAGCCTTCTCATCCTCTTGACTTGGTTCAAACACGATCCAATGGCTCTTGGATCAAACCGTGCTAGCTCCAAAACTTGACTTTAAATCTTTTGTTGAAGCTATGCACCTACTAAGATCTTGATCATAAATCTGTCACTAATTAAACACAAGATCATTAGTACTATAACTACATGAGTTGATCATCATCAAAACTAGAGTGATGGGCCTTCGGGCCAACAATCTCCCCCTTTTTGATGATGACAAAACTAATGAAGTTATATATGCATGGATTAAAGTAAAGCTTCAAAGAAGCTCCCCCTTAACTCATGCATAACAAACAAACAAATAAATATGCAATGTATGCTCATAAACATGTATGCAAATGAAGGAGTAAACATGCTAATCAAGCATAAAACAAAATCACAAAATCTTTTTCTCTTATTTGCAAAACAAAACATATATGCATAAACACAAACACTACTCCCCCTTAAGCAAGGAAAACAAATACTTCTCCCCCTTAAGCAAGGAAAACATGCATATATCTCAAATACTTCTTCCCCTTTTTGTCAATCATCAACAAAGGGGTTAAAGTAAAAACAAAATCATCAATTTTTCTCTCCCCTTTTTGTCATAAACATAGAATCAATAAAGGAGTAAACATAAATCAATAAAAAGTTATATGCGATATACATTCATGAAGAGGAAGACGGTAAAGTAACTTTCCTACACATATACATTACATGAAAGAGGGTTGACAAGCCCTAATTCACATAACGTATAATATGTAATGCATAAGAAGAGATGTGAAGCTCCCCTACACACGTGTATCACATAGAGAAGAGTTGTTAAGCTCCTCAATATACAATACACTCAACATGAATCTATATGTAGAAGAGATGTTAAGCTCTCCTTGTATATGGGCAATACAAAGCAAAAATTTTGATTTTTCTTATAAAACAAAATTTGAATTTTCTCAATAAAACAAATCTTGAGAATTTTTCTTAAAATTTTTATTTTCTTATTATAAACAACTTTGTGCTTTAAACATGTAAAACAATTTTAACTCAAGCACAAATAACTCATATATATGTATGAAAAATAAGTATACCAATTGAAATTGATACATACATATATAAGAAAATAAAATATGAGTATATATAAAAATAAAGTCAAATTGATACCAAATGAAATGATTCAATGATACCAATTGAAACAATAATAGGATCATGTGTATATCTCATAAACATAGAAGAATAAATAACTAGTTAAATTAATTTTTGAAAAACTAGTTAAAGATCCTTCAAAAACATGAAATCAAATCATATGTTTTTCATGAAACATACTAAATAGACAAAAATTCAAGCACTCATGGTCCATAAAGCTCAAAAATAATCATAAAATAAAGTCATGAATAAACAAATAAGGTGTGAGTGTTCAAAAATCATGTAACTAGCATTTTCATGAAAATAGTCAATGAAGCTCAAAATGATCAAAACAAATTATTCATTTTATTTTATCAAACAAAACATGAAGATTTATTTTTCATTAAAACAAAACAAACTTCTAGGTATATGTATGATTTATCTAAATCTAACAATATGCATACATATCCCAAACATAAAAGAGTCTATTAAAGGTATTTGCATGAAGGCAAGAGACTCACGGGTATACATGTATATTTATTAGATTTGAATAAAAATTACATATACATGAAGTAAACATGAAAATAGGTAAAACAAGTGTAAATTAGAGAATCATCAAAACTAGGTTATACATGTGCATAAAGTGAGTACAAATGATCATGAAGTGCAAACATATATAAATCAATTTGTTGTTCACTATTTGTACATGCATAACAACAAGTTTTGATAAAAACTACATTTAAACTAGTTTACCACATGATGCACATAAAACAAATGAACATGCTAAAAATATGATATATGAACAAGTATGTAAATAAATACATTAGGAGTTTAGAGATAGTTACCAAACCATAAGAACTATACTCCAAATCTCCAAACATGGTGGTTATCCCACCAAAACTCCTTAATAGCGATGCATCTATAAATGTGTCCATTCAAGTCCATGTGCATCCACCATCAAGGCACCATTTCTCTCACGTCGTGTGAGAGCCCTCACCTACATCAAAAACACATGGTGGGAGTTTTGGTACCCATTTTTTCTTGGGTCCTTGGGGGTTAGCTTTGTAAGGCACCCAAACATTTTTATGATTAGCAAAATAAATATGATGTAATCTATCAAAATAAAATTTTGCTAAATGGCCTTTGCGGCCACAATGTGTACATTTGTACACCTTAGGATGCTTATGTGTATGTGTATGATCGTGGCGTGCAACATAAGCATATGCATGATGATGTGCATGAGAATGTGGAGTTTGTTTCTTTGAAAACAAAGACTCCAATCTAGTGTGGTTAAATGCACATGTGCTCAAAGTAGAGCTTAAACAATCCATTTTATTTTTTAAAACATTTATCTCATTTATGGTGGCATGTAAAGCATGATGAGATATAAAACTATTTTTCTTGTTCTTTTTAGAAACAAATTCTTTTTCTTTTTCAAAAATTTTTCTTTTCAAAGAGTTGTTTTCTTGGAAAGCAACTTCCTTTTGTTTTTCCACCAAAATAATTTTATTTTTCAAACAAGTGTTTCCTTCACAAAGATCATTTAATTTTAAAAGTAAGGAAACATTCTCATTTTTCAAAAATTCATTTTCTTTTTCAATGCATGCAACCTTATTTTCTAATGAATCTTTTTCATTAAGCATGCAATCAAATTTCTTTTTCAAATTTTTATTATCTTTCTTAAGCATGTCATATTTCTCAAGTAATAGTTGACAAAAAGATGAAAGCTCATCATATGATATGTTAACATCTTTTACCTCGGATTCGATAGTTACCTCAAGGGGGTTATCCCCTTGGACCATATAGCACTTGTTGGAGACATCACTTCCAACATCCGAATCGCTCCCGGCATAATATAGATCCTTTTCGCCAAGGGAGGTGATGATGTTCCAAGCTACAAAAGCCGAATCAATGTTAGAAACCCTAGATAAATAATCATCATTTAGGGTAGACTTTAAAGCATTAAGGGCTTTTGCATTAGCCTCAAGATTCTTGCCATTTAAACAATAATCATTAGTGATGGCAAGGTAAACATGAATGCCTAGGGCTTTGAGGTACAAAGACATCTTAACCTTCCAAATTTGGATGTTAAGAATGTCAAAGGTGGGTGGTGACATGAAATCCATGGTGTGTGTACAAATATTGTGATTAGCCTAAAAATGAGGATCTTTAACTCTAGGTTGTGAGACCCAAAATCAGAGCACTTGGCTCTGATACCAATTGAAAGGATCACCTAGAGGGAGGGTGAATAGGTGATGGCTAATCTAATGGTCACTAAATGCCAAATAATGCGGAAGTAAAAACTATTATGACCTAAACTAAACTCTTGAACTAAACACCACGTATAACACAAGAGTGTTGCCGAATTCCCCGTGAAGGGCTCTGGACAAACTCCTCTAGATTCCCCTAGATAAGGGTTGAGGTGCCGCGATGGCTCTCTTGGTTGAATACAAGTGTTAGCAAACAAACCCAAGCAAGTATAACAATTAAGGCACAATATGAATATCAAGCATGTAAGGATAAGCACAATAATAGCATGCAAGATATAAACAAAAGACAAGGAGAGAGAGAGTGAGCAATCGCAAACACAAGGGATTTGTTTTGAGGCTCGAGCACACTTGCTCTACATCCCCGCCTTCGACACACGAAGGATTTCCACTATAATCGATCCCACCGGATCATTCGGTGCCGCAACACCTACAACTCTCGGACTCCCTAGTCCGTACACACCGCAAGCCCACCGGCTCGCCGAGGCCGCACCTCAAACAGAGAGTTCGCACCCGAACTCGAAACACCGAGTCCCCACTAGGACCCGAAACAATGCGAACACACACGTCCGCCTCCTCAAAGAGCAAAGATGAACTTTGGTGATCACAACTCTTGATCACCTAAAATCCTCTCACAACAAACTCCCTATAGGGTAGATATAGAAATGGATAGCTTAAGTGTTGTGTGAGAAAACAAGGATGAGAATGGTGAAGGAAAACTCAAGAAATCTCTTTTTAACACTATTGATAAAAACTCCCCTTTTGATTGGAAGTATTAGCTCTCATATAGTGGAGAAAACTCTTTTAAAGAAGTGGGAAAAACTAGCTCAAAGTCCACTAGAAATCTTAGAGAAAAACAATGTCCAAACCCCCAAATTTATAGGGTTAGAAAAACTAGCCGTTGGGGTCTGACAGAACAGTCGGTCGACCGCCCGGTCGATCGGCCAACGGTCATATTTTAGACCGTTGTGCCATCGGTCGACTGGTCGGTCGAGGGCCTTTCCAGAGAGCAGAGCTCTCTGGACGGTCGATCGGGTCGGTCGACCGGCCTCCTGACAGAACTGGCGTGCACGTCTGTGCACGTCGGTCGACCGTGACGGTCGGCCGACTTCAAGCTGCGGTCGACCATCCCGGTCGACCGGCTGAAGCCAGGAAACAAAGTTAAGGGATTAAAAACTTGGTCTTTTTGATTCAAATAAAATCCCATAAATCATAGAAAATCTACAAAAATAGTTTTACCAATATACTTTGATAAACAAACACGCTTGCACAAAATCAAGGCATGTTACAAATAATTTGGACTATTTTTGTAATATGGAAAAATTGGCTCAAATGAAAACAGTATTTTTCCAAACTTGATTTTTCTAAAACTTGTTTTTCCAAAACTTCACCAAATACAAAAATAAGATATTTAAACTCTTTTAAAATATAAAGTGTATGGATATGATCCACTACCCAAACATGGTGAAATATCTATGTTTTTGACATTAAGCTTTAAACTTGGTTTTGGTTAAAACATGTATATAAGAAATACCAAAAACCAAAATGATATTTTGTAAAATAGAAAATCTTTTGTAAAAACAAAACTATCAAGAGTGTGTGTGTATATGTATACTTGACCAATCCACCAACTATTCTATCCTTTACATTTTAACTAAAAACAAACCTAGACACAAGTCTTCATCTTCTTGAAGTCTTCACTTGAAGCCTTCTCATCTTCTTGATTTGGTCCAAACACGAGCCAATGGCTCTTGGATCAAACCGTGCTAGCTCCAAAACTTGACTTTAAATCTTTTGTTGAAGCTATGCACCTACTAAGATCTTGATCATAAATCTGTCACTAATTAAACACAAGATCATTAATACTATAACTACATGAGTTGATCATGATGGGCCTTCGGGCCAACACATACATAAAGTAAATACGGGTGTGGATTATAAAGACTGGATTGATAAACTGAAAAAAATATGAATTTGACTAATGATCGATATTAATGTGCTAATAGATGTGTTGTTACGATATACATGTATGCATTGTATAGTATGAAGGAAGGTTAGTGGATTGAGGAAGATGGGGCGCGCACGCGCGCGCACACACATACACTCACACTCTCCTGTGTGTGTACATAAATTCATTTTTATACTTGTATGTATGTATATATAGAGATAGATTTGTGTCATTTTAGAAGGATTCAAGCCTGAATCCTCCAACTCAAATACAACCCTCCGACATTTGAATAAAAGATCCACTCCATTGAAGTTGATCTATATTATTTCAAGTATCTATAACAAAAAATTAAATGTTTCGAATACTTTTTGCCCATCCATCGAGCGGCGTAAAATGAACGGCCAAAAGTAGTAAGTTGATTAGATCTATGTCGTTAAACATACAAATTCTAGATCAGGCCATTTAATTATGATCTAAAGATTTAAAAATCCCTACAAACTAATTTTTGTTAGTTTTCAAATATTTTACATCGTTAAACTAACCAACTCACTATTTAGGCCGTCTGTTTTTCCCTACTTGATTGCATGAGCAAAAAGTATTCAAAACACTTGATTTTTAGTTTATAGATACTTGAAGTAATATAGATCAACTTCAACAGATTGGATCTTATATTCGAATGTCAGATCTTGGTATTTGAGTAGGAAGGATTCAGCCTCGAATTCTTCCGGAATGACACAAGTCTATCTGTGTGTGTGTGTGTATGAAAGTTCACATAGAGAAGGAGGTGAATGGGTAAAGTGCTAATTAATTGCGGAATTATAAAAACTAAGGCTAATGAAACTAATACACAAATAAATTCCAAGAGTGAAATTGAATTCCCAGTGAAGAGCTCAAAAACTTCTCCTCAAGATTCCTCTTTTATAAGAGTTGAGGTACTTTAATAGCTCTCTTACATTAAAGCAAGTGTAAGCACTAAACACTATCAAGCATATATGACTGTAATAATAGCAATACAAGATATAAATAGAGTAGAATTGAGTTGAGAGACATTTAAACACAAAAATAAAGATATGCTTCGAGATTCGAACCACTTGCTCTACGTTTCCACCTTCACCTAGAAGGATTTTCACTATCTCTATAAAAGAACTCTACAAAGAAAATCATCTCTTACACAAGAGGAGGACACAAAGCCAATGTACCTCTACACAAGAGGTGGGCACTAAGCCAAATACACCTCTACACAAGAGGGTAGCACAAAGTAATTGAAGGTAACAATACTTAGTGATCATAAAGATTACAAACTAGAAATTTCACAATACAAGATTTTAAAGGATAGATTTGGAGATGAAAGCTCAAGCTTGTGAGAAAACAAAGATTTTAAACATGAAACTTCAAAGAAAACACTTGAGAAAATATCTTTGAACATATAGAAACTTGAAGCTCAAACTTGTATTTCCCAAAAACTAGTTTTCTTGATTTTCCAAAACTTTTTCAAATTTTTAAACACAAAATTTTATTTTGTAAAATCCTATAAAAATCTTATCAAAATCTTGTTGAAAACTCTCTCCAAAGACCACTATTTATAGAAATAGGGTAGAGATGATTAGAAAGTAAATCCAACTGTTAAAATATTGATTAAACTCAAATAAAATAAGATATAACCATTTGAAAATAGAATAAAAACAGAAAATCCAAAATATAACCATTTGAGGCAAGTCGGGCCAGAATTGGCCTTGCGATCAATCACCCAATGACTAGAATTTTAGCACTTGATGCTAGCCGGTTGACCGCTTGGTCGATCGCTTTGAGAACACAATGTGTTTTCACAGTAGATGGTCGACCGTCAATCGACTGAGAGCACTTTGCTCTCTGTTGCACAGGGTCGACCGGTTCGGTCGACCGACCAGAGAGGCAGTCTGGATCTCTGCCTAAGCAGTCGACTGCCCGATCGGTCACGTGCACAAGCTCTTGCTTATATGCATGCTCAATCGATTGCTTAATCGATCGCATGTGCATAAGCAGTTGCTTGTGACACGCCCAGTCGACCGACCCTTGCCAACCTGCTATATTTTGTAATTTAAAATTTTTAAATCTTAATAAATTGTACAAAAATCTACAAAAATAAGTTCTTATAAATACATATAAATCAACACATATTACAAACATGTGAACTTCTTTTTGAGAGTTAAATACAATTTTAAAAAACATAAACTATATTTAAAATTGCTTTTCCAAAACTAACTTAAATTGAAAAACAAGTTTTTCTAAAACTTGTATAAATGTAAAAACAAGTTTTTCAAGCTCTTTTGAATCTTCAATGTGTATGGATAAAATCCAATACATATAAAACAATATGAATTTATTTTTTAGAAAATTCATTTATGAAACCAAAAGTATATTCTAGTTAAACCGAAACGGGTTAAACCAAAATACCAAAACTTTTGATCTTGAAAACCAATATTAAACTTGTATGTATGTGCTTGAGCAATTAAGTCTAATTTAAACTTTACACAAATCTAAATATCCTTACAACTAGAGTCTTTCTTCTTAATGTGATCGTTCTCTTCATCTTGACTATCCAAATGTATCACCTTTTGAGCTAGACTCCTTGAGTTTTTGATATGTTCTATATGCTTGAGCTCTTGAATCGACACGTGTTAGCTTGAAAAAGTTAAACACCAACTAAAATTTTGATTGAATATCTGAAACTTAAACAACAAAAGATTATTAATACTATAACTTCATGAGTTAATCATCATCAAAACTTAAGTGATAAGCCTTTGGGCCAATAATCTCCCACTTTTTGATGATGACAAAACTCATGAAGTTATATATGCATGGATCAGTGAAAAGCTTTGTAAAAGCTCCCTCTTAACTCAAGCATAATAAATAAATAATAAGATATTCAATAAAACTTAATTTCTCTCCCTTTTGCAAAAACAAGCAAAGCACAAACATATATGCAAAGTATGAAACATGCATACATAAACATTAAATTTTTCTCCTCTTTTTTGTCAACTCATCAACAAAGGGTAAACACAACAAAGTAAAGTAACTGTGTATGCGATATAAATTCATGACGAGATGAGACATTAAGTTAGCTCCCCTACATGTATGCGTACATGGAAAAGGGATGACTAAACCTTAAATCACATAGGCATAATATACAATGTATAGATGGAGATGTTAAGTTCTTTCTATACACGTGTACTATATAGAGAAGAGAGGTTAAGCTCTTCTTTATATAACACACTCATCACAAATTTACATATAGAGGAGAAATTATGTTAACTCTCCTTGCATATAAAGGCAATACGTATAAAAAACAAATTTGAAAACATTGAAATTTGATTTTCTAAACCAATTGAAAGGATAATAATTGAAGGATACCAATTATAAACTTGAAATCAATTGTAAATTTGAAATAAATTTTGAAACCAACATAAATACCAATTTGTAAAACAATTTTAATACCAATTGAAGGTTTAAATATGATATTGATTGAATAGATAATGAAAGTCCATGATATCAATTTGAAACTCTAAACAATTTGAAATATAAATAATAATTGTAATAATTGATACCAATATAAAATATGAATAATTTTTGAAAGAAAATATTTTGTCTAAAAAAGGATGGAAAATACCAATTTAAAGTCAAAGAATTTCTCCCCCTTTTGAAATAACCATAGAACTAATGCATAAGCTAGTAAAAATATACCAATTTATTTGAAATGAAATCAAGATTAGCATGAAACTAATTGTGCTATCAAAACATGTATAGACAATGTTAAGCATACACAATCAATCAAATATATATGTATGATGCCAATTGTAATTTAATATTACTTGAAATATGAGGTATGCATATATAGATAAACATGATTGAGTATACAAAAAATATCATGTAAATCATGTGTATAGCTCATTGTATCACCAAACTACATACACATTTCAAAAGAATAGTAATTTAAGCATATAAGGCATGATCATCCAATCATCCGCCCTCTAAGGGTGGCATTTTCAACCATAAGTATTTGAAAATAGTTTGAAAACACCAAATGTAAAGAATGATTAAAAATACGTTTTAAGAAGAGTACATGTATAATTGTAAGAATCATCAAAACTAAGATATACACACATAACTAAAAAGAATTGAGTACACAAAAAATAAAAATCTAATTTGACACAAAATCAAGAATGTATCTCCAAAACTATACAAGTATAGTATAAGTTCTAACAAGATGTGCATTTAAACACATAATCAAAACATGCAAACTATAATGTGTTAAAAATCATCAAATTAAAACATATATAAGTATAAGATAAAGTATAGAGATGTTACCAAACCGATATAACTAATCTTCATTTCTCCAAAACAAGGTAGTTCTCCCACCTAAACGCCTTGATAGTGATGCATCCATTGATTTGTCCATCAAGCTCCGATTGCATTCACCACTAAGGCCCCAAAACTCTCTCACTTTTTGAGAAAGCCCACACCTATATCAAAAACAATTGGCGTGGACTTTGGTACCTAATGTGTGAGTTTTATATACATATTTTGCATCATTTTTATTCCTATTATGTTGGCCCGGAGACCTTTCACCCTAGTTTTGATGATGACTAACTTATGAAGTTATGTTACTAATGATCTTGTGTTTATTAAGTTTCAGATATAGGTCAAAATCATTCTTGGTGTTTAGCTTTTACAATGGACACGAAGTCAAGATTTGAAGCTATCATGTATTGATTCAAGAGCTCGCGCTTCAAGATCGCATCAAGTACTCGAGATGAAGTCAAGCCCTTTGGATCGTGTTTGGATCGAGTTATCTTGGAGAAGGTCTACAAGAAGACTTGTGTCTAGATTTGTTTAGATGTTTGTTTAGATTTTGTGTAATGATAGAATAGTTTTAAATTGCTCAAGTTCATGTACACAAGTTAATAGTTTTTTATTTTCAGTTTAACCGTTTTAGTTTCAAAAATTTATGTTTACATGGTTTACATCTCAATAGAATAAGTTTTATGGTTTATATATGTGTTGGATTTTATCTACACATATTAAAGTTTTATTGTTTAGAAAAATTTATTTCTATGTGTTCATGTGTTTTGGTTTATCATGAATATCGTTTTTAAGTTTCAATATATCAAGCATACGTCCTTTCTTTTCATGAATATATTTCATCAAAAGAAGTTTGCATGGTTTATATGTATGTTAGATTTTATCTATATACATTGATGGTTCACATATATTAGAAAACTTATTTTGATGTATCTAGTTCATATGTTTAGGTTTTATTTTTATCAAAACTTATTTTGGTATTTATTGTCAAAAATAAGTATATATCATTTACTATGTGTATTGGATTCTATCTATACATACTATGCTTCAAAAATATTTCAAATATCTTGTTTTTGTATCTCTACAAGTTTTAGTGAAATCGGATTTTCAGCTCAAAATTTGATATTTAAAAAATACAGTTTTTGGTTTAAGATTTAAATTCTTTATCTCAAAACTAGTTCACATGTTTGTAATATGTGTTGATTTTTTATCACACATATTTGTACTTCAAAGTATTTACATGAACTTATTTTTGTGAAATTTATTTGAATTTAATTGAGTTTTTATGAATTTAACAAGTTAGATTTAAATCCTGAAAAATATGTTTTTGGACTTCTTGCGGTCGATCGACTAGTCTACCGAAGGCTAGCTAGGTCGACCGGGCAGTCGATCAACATGCATAAATACGTGCACAAGCCCAGAGCCTTAGCTCGATCACCGATCGGTCGAACGCAGCAAGGATCAGCCGACCAACCGATCGATCAACTAGCTCAACCCAACTTTCTATTGGGGCTGGTCGATCGACAGAGAGTTAAAACTCTCTCTGCCTTGGGGGTGGTCGACCAGGCGGTCGACTGGGTGATCGACCAATAACTCTAATGGTCAGAAATCTGACCATTGGCTGGTTAACTGGGTGACCGACCGACATGCCAGTTTGGCTTGGGTTCTACCTCTAACGGCTAGTTTTTGTTTCGCCTATATAAAGGGGTTTCTTGGCCAGTTTTTCTCAAGATTTTTAATAATTTTTGAAGAGTTTTTAAACAAGTTTTTGGTACTAAAATTCTTATCTTTATTTGGTTTCAGAATTTTGAAAAATCAAAGAAAAATAAGTTTTGGGAAATCTAGTTTCTAGTTTTTATTTTATATCTTTCAAGAGTTTTTTTCAAGTGTTTTTCTTTGTGTTTCTTTTTCAAAAACTTTGTTCACTCACGTACTTCAGCTTTTCATTGCAAATCTATCCTTTAGAATCTTGTATTGTGAGAGGTATTTTGTTTGTGGTCTTTTGAGATCATCAAGTATAGTTTGTGATCTAAGTGATCACCAAGTTGTAATTTTCTCTTTACTTTGTGCTTGGCTTTGTGCCTACCCTCTTATGTAGAGGTGTGAGAGAGTTGAAATTATGTACTCCTTATTTGTATTATTGTAATTTCTTGCTGGAGGTCCCTTTGTGAAAGGTCCTTGGTGGATATAGTGAAAATCCTTCCGTGTGAAGGCGGAGACGTAGAGCGGTGGCTCGAGCCTCGAAATATATCTTTGTGTTTGCATTTGGATCTCTCTGTCTCTCAACTCTCTACTCTCTTTACATTTTGCATTGTTCTTATTGTTCATATCCATACATGCTAGATATTGTTTGTATGCTCAAACTAGTATTCAACAAAAGAGCTATTGAAGCACCTCAACTCATAATTTAGAGAAATCGTGATGAGAAGTTCCAGAGCTCTTCACGGAGAATTCTATCTCACTCTTGGTTATAAATTGTGTGTTAGCATTTAGTTTTTAATTTCGCATTATTTATCATATAGATTAGCACTACACCTATTCAACCCGCTCTATGTGTATTTTCAATTAGTATCAGAGCTAGTGCTCCTGATATTCTGTTTAACCACCTAGGAGTGTGATCTTCATTTGCTAGTCTATATATTTATTTTGCACACATTCATTCATTTCGTTATGGATTATCTTGCACCACCCATGTATGATGTTTTTAATATTGATATTGAAAGTTTAAAATGAGTGCATATTTAAAAGCATTAGGATTATATTTTTATCTTGCCACCACTTAAAGTTCTTATATTAGTAATGGCAAGTATATTGAGACTAATGCACAAGCATTGATTGCACTTAAGCAATCACTAAGTAAAGATTATTTATTTATAATTTCTCATTGTTATTTCACTTTTGTATTGTGGAACACTTTAAGCTCTTTTAAGAAACAAGCTTGTAAATGAGTCCGCGAGGCATGCTACATGGTTCAAGGGAATGACTCCCTTGAGGTAATTTCGGATACTCATCTAGATGATTATGTCAGGTCTTCTAATGATCATGATAGTATAGATGCACATGCTTTGAATTAAGAGCTCTCAATATTTTGTGAAAAATTGCTTTCAAAATACAAAGCTTTGAAAAATAGGAGTTTTGATTTAAAGAAAGAACATGAGATGTTGTTTTCAAAACTCAATTTGGTTTTAAAGGAGAAGGTTGAGGTTTCAACTGAAAGTGATTCCTTGAAAACCCAACTTAATCTTGTTTTGAAGGAAAATGAGTTTTTGAAAAATAAAAATGACTTAGATATTGAAAGAGCGGTTTTTTGTCTTCAAAACTTGATTTTATTTTAAAAGAGAATGATTTGTTAAAAAACAAAATTGTTTTAATTTCTAAAAAATTGGAATGTATTTCTTTAGAAAAAGATTCTTTGAAAAATGATTTTGCTTCCCATTATTGTCATGGTTCTATTGCTTCATCTTCTTGTGATAAGAATTTGCTTTCTATTCATTGCTCTACTTCTTCTTCTATTGATAATGATTTTTGTATATTGAAGAAGAGTGTAGAATGTTTAGGCTCCACTTTGAGCCAATGTGCCATGAACCACACGAGGTTGAAATCCATGTTTTGTAAAAAACATGCTCCATATTTGCATGCACACCCATCACGGCATACACTACATGCACACCATGCCTACATTCATATGTATGCTAGAGTATACACTTGTACACATTGTCGTCGTATAGGCCACTTTGCAAAATTTTATTATGATAGAATAAATGCTATAAATTTTGCAAGTAAACATGTATGGGTTAGGAGAGGTACTAACCCCTATGGACCAAAGAAAGTTTAGGTACTAAAAATCATTCCTATTTCATTTGATGTAGGTATGGCTCTCACAAGACGTGAGAGATTTGGTGCCTTGATGGTGGATGTAATCGAGCTCAACGGATGCTTAAATTGATGCATCACTATTAAAGAGTTTCGGTGGGAGGACCACCATGTTTTTGGAGATATAGAGACTAGTTCGTCAGTTTGGTAACTATATCTATTCTTCATATCATGTTATATGCTTGTTTGATTGAAAGTTTTTTGTATATTATGGTTTTCATACTCATTAGAATTAAATGCAATGATTATTAGACTTGTGATATACATATGTAGTTTTTGAGATACACCCATGTTCTATGAATTCATATCTTTGTGTTCTCAATTATTATTTAGCTATTGTGTATATCCTAGTGTTCATAATACTTGCATTTATGCATATGATCATATTTGTTTATTTATCATGTTTTAATATTTTGAATTCATATCATGCTTTGATTACTTGGCTGGATGCAATTTTTATTAAAACTTGTGTTTATACTTGTACAATAAGAGCTACACTTGATTCTTAAGTTTAAATGCTTTATTGTTCATGTGTACTCATTACATATACTTGTATGACCTCATTGATGATTCTTACATTTACACTTGTACTCGTTTATTTGTTTTTACATCACTCGTATACATGTCTTCATGAAAATATTTTTAGCTTCAAGTATATATAAATTTTGATCAAAATTACTTATTATACATGTATCCTTGAGTCATTTGTATTATATGCTTTGTACTCAATTGTAAACTCAATTCATATTTAGGATAAATATGTATATTTTAGTTTTGACAAAACATACATATACCTTGAAGTTTATATTTCTTGAATAGTTTTGATGAAAATATAATTTTTCTGTGAAAATAGTATAGTTCTTATGGTTTAGTAACTATCTCTAAACTCCTATTTTAGTTTACATGCCTTTACATTTGATGATTTTAGCATGTTTTAGTTTTAGCTCATTATGTAAAATGATCATGTTTTGCGCTTTATGAGTTGATTACTTGTTTAGATGTAGTTTTCATTAAAACTTCTGTATACACTTATACAACTAGTGAGCTATACTTGATTATTGTATGTTTGTACTTCATTGTTTATTTGTACTCATTACATGTACATGTATAACCTAGTTTTGATGATTCCTTCATTTATACATGTTTTCTCCATTTTTATACATGTTTTACTTCATATATATGTTATTTTTGTTTAAACTTATAAATATACATGTATATCCTTGAGTCACTTGCCTTCATACAAATTCTACTATGGACTCTTTTGTATTTGGATATATATGTATTTTTTTAATTTTTAATAGAACATACATATATCTTGAAGTTTGTTAAGTTTTAATAAAAAATGAATTTTTATGACTTTCATATTTTTGATAAAAGAATTTCATGCTTGTTTTGAGCCTTATTGACTATTTCATGAATATGCTATTCACATGATTCTTCTACACTCACATTATTTTTGTTTACTCATGACTTTATTTCATGAACACATTTTTGAGCTTTATAGATCTTGAGTGACAATTTTTGTATACTTAGCAATGATTCATAGAATATATGATTTGGTTTCATGTTTTGAAGGATCTTTAACTAGTTTTTCAAAAATTACTTTAACTAGTTATTTATTCTTCATTTGGTAGTGTTTTCAATCAACAACTATTTTCAAATTTTATTTTTGAAAACTTCTACCCTTAAGGGCGGTTGGATGGGCGACAGTGCCTTGTACGCTCAAAATTGAAATTTTTTTAACTTGTGCATAAATATGGTGGTAGTTATGATGTATACACATGATCTTCATGATATCTCATTTTTGTATACTCATATATGTTTTCTTATATATGTATGCTTCACATTTCAAATAGTATCAATTTCAATTGGTATATTCACTTTCATACACATATATGATTTGATTATGCTTGCTTTACAATATGATATATTTTTTAGCACAAATTATGTTTATGCTAAGCTTGATTTAGTATATGATGTTAATTATTTTTCAATTGGTATCTTATATAAGCTTATACATTATTTTTATTAGTATTTCATAAAAAGGGAAATTTCTTTAAGAAGTTTAAAATGATTTCACAATATTTATGTTTTCCTACAAGTGATATTCATATTGATGTGTACCTGTAAAATAATGTTTATGTTCATATTTACCTACAAGTGGTAGGGCCTTTGATTTTATAGCTCATTGGTATCAACTTGTTTACCTACAAATGGGTTATTAACATTTGTTTTACCACCTTCTAGTGGTATATCAAGATTTGTTTTTAAAAAGGTTTATAAAATGTTTTGATATGTATTGCCTATATGCAAGGGGAGCTTAACATCTTCTCTATATATAGATTCATGTTGAGTGTATCTTATATTGAGGAGCTTGACCTCTCTTCTTTACGTGATATACGTGTGTAGGGGGCTTAACATCTCCGCTTATACATTGTATATTATGTTTTATGTGAGTTAGGGTCTAATTATCTCTTCTTCATGTAATGCATGTATGCAGGGGGAGCTAACTTTACGTTTCTCCTCTTCATGAATGTATAACGTATATACATCTTTATTGTTTGATTTGTTTTCGCCCCTTTCTTGATGAATTGACAAAAAGGGAGAGAAGAATTTTGAGAGTTTATATATACATGTTTATCTTATTTTCTTGTTTATGCAAAAAGGGAAGAGGAATTTTGGTGAGTTTGTAATGTTTATCTCCTAGTTTATGCATATATGTTTTTGTTTAGTTTATACACTTTATTAAATATCTTTATGTTTATTGCTATGCATGAGGTAAGGGGGAGCTTCTATGACGCTTAACTTTAATCTATGCATATATAACTCCATGAGTTTTGTCATCATAAAAAAGGGGGAGATTGTTGGCCCAAAAGCCCATCACTCTAGTTTTGATGATTATTAACTCATGTAGTTATAGTACTAATGATCTTGTGTTTATTTAGTTTCAGATATTTGATCAAGATCTTAGTAGGTGTTTAGCTTCAACAAAAGATACGAAGTCAAGTTTTGAAGTTAGCACGTGTTGATTCAAGAGCTCGCGCATCAAGATCGCATCAGTACTCAAGAGGAGTCTAGCTCATTGGATTAAGTTTTGGACCAAGTCAAGAAGGAGAAGAAGATTTTCATGAGAAGATTTTCGTGAAGATTTATGTCATGTTTGTAAGTGTTAAGATTTTATTTTTAGATAAAATATAAATGATAGATTAGTTATGGAATGCTCAAGCTTACACACACACACACATACACACACACAAAAGTTTGGTTTTAAAAAAATACAATTTTTATTTTAAGCTTTAAATTTTATACCTCAAAAATAGTTCACATGTTTGTAATATGTGTTGATTTTAATCATACATATTTATACTTCAAAGTATTTTAATGAACTTATTTTTGCGGATTTTATGGAATTTAAGATGTATTTTAAAAAGTTATTAAAAATATTTTTGGGCTGCTTGCGGTCGACCGACCAGTCGACCGAAGGCTGAGCCGGTCGACCAAGCGGTCTACCGACGTGCACAAGCCCATATGATTTGAGATCGGTCTACCGACCGGTCGACCACAGTAGAGATCGGCTGACCAATCGGTCGACCGACTGAGTTTACAGAGCTCTCGAGTTTTCTCAGCCGACCGGGCGGCCGACCGTTCTGTTGATCTGCTTGACACCTCTATAATTTTCTAGCCATATCTTTTGATTTTTATATTCAATTAACATGATTTAAATAATTACATTTTAAAGATACCTTTCAGGGCTACATTTCATATTCAATAATCATTTTCTGATTTAAATTTTAAGAATGTCAAATATTGGGTTAAAATCTGTTCTTGTTTTAAAAACAGTTTACAGTTTCTAATTTGACACCTTTCAGTAGTTTAATAAGAACTTTCTATTCCAAAATGATATTGATTTGATTTGAGTTGAATTAGAAAGAAGACTTCAAGATCTACAACTTCATCTTTTATACTTATTTCCAAATTTGGACGTTTTAGACCTCAAAACTGTGTTCAAAGTTGACCTATTGCACAGTGGTCGGTCGACCGCCCGGTCGACCGCCAGTGTCCAACGTTCAGAAATTTGACCGTTGGTCGATCGACCGCCCAGTCGATCGACAGGCCATTCTGGCCAGTTTTTGAACCATAACGGCTAGTTTTTCTTGGCCTATAAATATGGGGTCTTTGGGTTAGCTTTTGACAAGATTTTGAGAAGTGTTTTGGAGCTAGTTTTTCCCATCTTTCACAGAAGTTTTTCAACGAGTTTTGGGCTAAACTTCCATATCAAAAGAGTGTTTATCAAGAGTGATTCTCTTAAGTTTTCAAAAGCCTTTTCTTGAGTTTTCCACCTCCACATCTATCTTATTTTCTCACACAAGCTTGAGCTTTCCATTGCTATATTCATCTTATAGGATACTTGTTGTGAGAGTAATTTTTTTGGTGATCAAAGTGTAGAGATCACCAAGAGTTCATCTTTGTATTTGAGGAGGCAAACTTGTGGGTTCGTGTTATGACGAGTTCTTGTGGGAGCTTGGTGTAGAGGTGCAGCCTCGGCAAGCTAGTGTGCTTGCGTATGTTGTTCTTGCGGGAACAAGTGAGGGACTTGCGGGTCCAAGAGTTCTTGAGGGAGCTCGTTGTAGGTGTTGCGGCACCATGCGATCTTGCTGGATCAATTCTAGCGGAAATCCTTCATAGTGTTGAAGGTGGGGACATAGAGCAAGGGTGCTCGAACTTCGAAACATTTCTCCCGTATTTGTGATTGCTCTCCTCTCTCTCACTTCTGTTTATATATCTTGCATGCTTATATTGTTTATCTCTTTATATGCTTGATATATTTTGTTCTCAATTGATATATGCTTGAGATTATTTGCTCACACTTGTACTCAACCAAAAGAGCCATAGCGGCACCTCAACTCTTATCCAGAGGAATCTTGAGGAGATAATCTAGAGCCCTTCACTGGGAATTCGGCTACACTCTTGTGTTATACTTTGGTGTGTTTTGCATAATAGTTTTAGTTTGCTTAAATAGTTTTTAATTTTGCATATTCATCGTTAGATTAGCTAGTCACCTATTCACCTCCTCTAGGTGACCTAAGTATGAAGATAGGAGAAGTTGGATATTTCTAAATTTGAATCCTCTTCTTATCTCCAAACTTGATTTGATGTGGATATTCAGTTCTGATTTATAACTTATTGGCGTGTTGATTACTGAATATAACTTATCCAATGGTAGAATTTAAAATAGTGATCAACTTAAGAGTTGTAGCCCTTTACGTCTTCTTTCTGAATCATCTTGAATCATTAGATTTGAATTTTGGTAGAGAAAGTTATGATTCAAATATTAAAATGTATCCAGTCAGAATCTGAGTCAAATTTGCTTCATCTCATCCGTTGATCTTCTCTCTATCCATTTATCCTTTTGAATTTGGACTCTGTATTTGACGTTATTCTCGGTTGATCTTTAGATTTAACCACCTGATTCACCAAAAACTGAATTTAATCAATTGAATTTGAGATTATCCTCCTCTAACCAAATAGATCTAGTTAAATCTGAATTTAACTGATATTTATTTGATTTTATCCTCTTTCTCCCCATGATTATCTTCTGCAAAATAGACATTTAAGATAAGAAATTTAGCAGATTTATTATATGATAAATGTGAAAATGTAATAAAGAATAATGCAATAAATGTGTGCAATCATAACCCCATTGTTCCCATCTGCGACTGCTCCCCCGATCCGTCAACACTCTCCGAGGTCTCTCATGCCAACTACCAAAGCTCTCAACACGATCGGTCGATCTCCTAGACTGACGACTCAGCCCTCAGGGCCGGGAGCTGAACCCTTGGGGCTCCGGTTCTGTAACGCCCCGATCCCAAGGATACGGAGACGTTATGGCGACGTACATACGCAGAGTGAAAACACCCTCGCGTGTACGTTAAGCCTCAGTACAGAAAATATCCTCCAAATACACAAGAGTTCCAACAGGAAATAAGTACAAGAATGCTTGCAGAAAAGATCAGCGAGCATGATAGATAAAGAAACAGGGAGAACATGTAGATGACGTATGCAACCATTCTACAGCGATGTGAGCATACGGGAATAGTGTCTATAGGATATACAGGAACTAAAGGCATGCAATGCAAGGTATACGTGTACATGAAGAGTGTGTCAACACATGAAGTGTAATAAGTATCAGGTAATGTAGCAAAGTCTACAGGTAACATGATAATGGATAAAATATCAGGAATAGTAACAAGTACAACTACGCAATAGCCTACATGTATCAGACAAGTCATGTTATTTATACAATAATAACAATCAGTACCACCTGGCATTTTAATCAATCTCTTATAGTGTCCCATACCACTGGCAGTTCATACTGGAGACCGCACTCCAGTCGAACCCATCCGGACATGGCATACGGGTATCATTATCCGAACGAGAGAGTGACCAAATAACAAGTGTTCCCGACGTCACTATTGTGTATACTGTTTTATTATGTTAATTGGAAACCAAATGGTCGAGGAGCTCTTATCGGGTAGGTGTATCCCGTGCATACTCGGGATCACGGCCTTAAACAAACCCCTGGCTACTGAGACCAGGGCCCTCCGCTAAGAGGGGAGCACGAATCAAGTAACGGGAGCTCATGGAGCTATTGGTAGGCAGCACTACCATCCCCTGCAGTGGGAGTAACAATATGGATCTAGTACATCCACCCGATAAGATCTAGTCAACTGTCAAGTCTCCCTCATTCCCAAGTTATATTTATGATCTGATATTTAAAGTACACAATGTAACAAGAACAAATACAGTGCATGATACATGTCACATGATAACAGGACCTGAGCTCTGTTGATAGCATAGAACAAGATAACGGGAAACGGGAACAATAGATGTGAGATTCCACACATCGCATATCAACAACTCATGTATCCAGTAACGGGACAATCAATATCAGTAACGAGAAACAATCATATAACAGGAATACAGGGATTTCATGAAACAATAATACATGTAATATGAACGGGGATCCATATGACAGGAAGATAGAAACAATACATGCATGTACACTCGTGTGGTGAACATGTGTAACAGTGATGTGTGAATATGAGATAACTGTGTATCGTGCATCCATGTAACGATGATATCAATACATGAAATGACGGTATTCAGTGAATTGGTGTATCCGTGTACCAGTGGAACATATATGTGTAGCAATAATCCGTGTATCACTAGTACATGTAATACCAGTAGTCAGTGTATAATGTAATCCCATATCCAATGAACTACAGTAGCCGTGTAATGATGATACCAGTGCATGAAATAACGGTGTCTAGCATTCATGTCTAGTGACAGTGTAGTGTCCTAGAGTATCTGTGGATCTGTATACATGTAACGTAACTGGGATACAATACATGACATAATAGAGTCCAAGAATATGGTGAAATAGTGGCCCGGATGTCAGTGGTACATGAACATGACATAATAGACATCCAGTGTCACAATCAACGTCCTTTAGTTACTCAATACAGTGTTTTAATAATGTTTACAATTGATTAAATATTAACAATGGGGATTTACTGGCAATCATGTTTTATTTAAATAAAGCAACAAAGTTTAATCAACATGATAAAAATACAATTTATAAAATAAAAACACTCACAAGATAGCCATGGAAAGGTAGCTCTCTTCCCCACGATCGCAACGGATCCAGAATCGTCCAAATCGGAGTCCGGATGCTCCAGATATCGCCCGATCACTAAAAGTAATAAAAATGGAATAAATATGTAATAAAAATATTTTAAATGTAATTAATAAAATGTAGCAGGGGATTTTCTGTAATTTTTACTTTTATTGGGTTTTGGATGCGGGTTGGGCTCTTAACGGGTCGGTTTTGAATCCAATACCCAAACCCATAACTTAAGTAAATGGGTAACGGGTTAGTGGGTGTATGATATTGGGTTTCAAATTAACCCAATAGGGTTAATGGGTTCGGGTTCATACCCGAACCCAATAGCATATAGCAGCAGCAGCGCCTTCGCTGCTGCTGCGCTCACCTTGGCCGGCCAGCTCCGCTGGCCGGCGGCGAAGAGCCCGCCGGCGGAAAGCCTGGCCGCCGGCGGCGGTTCAGGCCGCGCGAGAGAGAGAGAGAGAGAGAGAGAGGGGGGGTGAGAGAGTGAGGGAAGAGAGAGATTTGACAGAGAGAGAGATGGGGGTAGGGGCTGGCGGCGGCTAGCCCTGCCGGCGCCGCCTCGCCGGCGGCGGCTCTGCCCTACCGGCGGCGTAAAGAGAGAGAGGAAAAGAAGGAGAAGAAGAAGCACTGAAAAAGAAAAGAAAGAAAAGAAGAAGAAGAACAGGGGAAGAAGAAGAAGAAGAAAAGTAAAAAAAAGAAAAAGGGAGAGGGGTGGTGCGGCCTGGGCGTCGCGGTGGTGCGCCTGCCACCGGCGCCGCCAGACCTGGCCGGCCAGGAACGCCGGTGGCCTGACGTGGTCTGGGGCGGCAGTTAGGCCCTCGGCCTGTACAGAGAGGGAGGGAGAGAGAAGAAATAGAGGGGGAGAAAAAGAGTTTGAGAGAGGCGCATGAGAGAGAAATATGAGAGAGAGAGAGAGAATGAGAATTTGAGAGAGAGAGAGAGAGTTGAAATTAAGAGAGAGGGAGAGAGATTTTTTAAGAAGAGAGAGTTGAGGCGGTTGGGTTAGGCGGTGGAAGAGGATTCAGGAAGAAAGGATAAGAAAAGAAAAAGAAAGATAAAAATAATATTTTATTATTATTTATATTGGCCCAATATTGGACCAGCTCCGAACAGTTCCCAAAAATTATAAAAAATAGAGAATATTACATGGAGGAGGAATGTGAAATCGGATTCATGAAATAAAGTCAGGTTTGCAAGTTAAAAATTCTGGAGTGTATGTCTGATATCGGGCGACACCGGTTTAGCCGAATTTTTGATAAATTCAGAAAAATCCCCAAAAATACTCTAACGTAGATCATATGATTTTAAGATACAAGGTGAAAGCGGATTCTCAAAATTCTACTCCGTTTGTGAAATAAAAATTGTAAGGCCGAGTCTCGGTATCGGTCGACGTCGACTACGGAGATTTTCCAAAATAATCCAGAAAAATTTCAAAAAATCCTGAAAAATCTAAAATATTAGAAAATGATATTTGAAACTGAAATCAGCTCAATCGGACTACCAAGGAGGTCAAGTCAATTTTGTACGTCGTATCGAGTACAGATACTGTGATACGGACACCAAGGATCAGGGGTTACAGGTTCTCGACTCCTAGCCGTACTCTAACGCACTCTACTCAGATGCCTGATCTGAGGGCTATGACCTCAAAATGCAACTTCTGTGCCTCTTCCAACAATGTTCCATAAATAAGCCAAAGATCATCGTAACAATTCGACTGGTGAGAGACCTCAGTCCTTATCTCCTCCATATTCTTGTCACGGCTCTCTAAACTACTATGCCCAGCTTGAGCTCGCGCTCGAGTGCTAGCTTCTCAGAATAGCCCTTGTTGACCTGCTCCCGAAGAGAAAGGATCTTTGACTGGGCTGAATCTATCTTTTCTTGAAGATCAGACACCTCCTCCAATGCCTTCTACAACTCCAGAAGTCAGCTCAATAGCTTCTCTTCAAGCTCTATCTTCTCCCTCCTTAATGAAGATCTCACCTCCAGCAGCTCGTGCCCCTTTTAAAGGACGTCATCCACTCTCTTCTTATCACCAGCCACGATTGTATTATGAGAAATGAGCTCATGATCCAACTGAGAGGTTAGGAGGTCGAGTAACTTAAGCTCTAGGGGGTGAGAAAATCCAGGAATTCTCGAGAGCTCCCCCACAGCTACTTTTTCGCACTTGGAATTAAAAAAGTCCAACAACGATACAGGCTCATCATCCAAGTCTATTTTCACCTCCGTCTCTCTTCTCCCAGGCTCGGAGCCCTTGATCTCCTCGGGCGGCTCCTCGCCCAAAGCGCAAACCTCCTTAAAGCCTATGCAAGTAGGAAATGTCTCCAACCTCTAAAGGTTCTCCCTCTGACCACCGACCATCGAGTTAGAAGACGGATGGAAGAAGCCTATCGGACCCGCATTCGCTATGACCTTAAAGCACAAAGGGAATAAGATATTTAAAAAGAGATGGAACCTAAAGACCCAACTATTTCTTTCAAAAGATTACACCATATCTTTACAGTCAATTGTAGAAAAACTAAAGAAGACAAATTCTCAATCACTCACTTGACCTTTGCCTTTTCAAAAGGCCTCGAAAGTGGAAGTCGGAAGAGCTACTTCCTTGACGGTAGCCTGAGCCCCTGCCCAGCATCAAGAACATCCGGCGGAAGGCTCTCGCTGGGGTGCAGCGTCGCTCAGCGAAGTATTTAGAGCGGTCTCCCCAATTGTAACTGAGAAAACACCGGTTACCCACGCCGCGTCATATGCGGTCAGCAGAAGGCCCCTTGTCAGAGGTGATGCATCCCTAGATTGAGCATTTAAAGAGGTCTCCACCTCTGCAGCATGGGTACACCAAATTTAGGAGAATCCTGACCTTCACCCTTAAGAATGGACCCAATGGCAAGTGAGTACTTCGAAAATGCCCCATGCTTCCCATCTTTGTACTCTTCTTTATACTTCTTAAATTTGAATACCTTTAGCGCGCGTTGACAATTAGCTACAGTCTCTTGCTCACGCGCTTTTGCTTCATCGAGGGTAATCTGTGCCCTACTCAAGTCATCATTAAGGCACTCCATTGTCTCTTCAAATGCGTCCTGCTCGGATCTCAGGGTAGCTTCCGTACCCTCTACATGCTGACACGTCTCTTCAAGTACCTGCTGAGCAGCTAGCAGTGCATATTCTATTTGTTGCAGCTTAGAGTTCTTTTTCAACATCTCCGACCCTTTTTTCCTAGCTCTTCCTCCAGTTGAGCTAGCTCCTCCCTGAGCCGCACTAGCTCCTCTTTCCGACTCGAGCAAGCCGTCACCTCACGACACAAATTCACTTTGAGCTGACTTATCTCCTCAGTTGTCGCCTGCCCTGCAGCACTAAGCTCCTCCATCTCCCAGCACAAATCAGCCACGTCATCCTCCTTCACCTTTAAAGCATCCTGGTAGTCGTCTAGTAACTCCGAAATGAGTACGTGTTATATGGAAGAATCGCAAAATGTAAGATCTATTATTTTGACCTCAGGGTGCTACTACGGAAGAATCGTAAAAGCAGTAACATCGACCCATACTCCTTTACTTATATTTGTGCATGCTTTTTGTCGATCAAATTTTGGCGCCGTTACCGGAGATGGGAACGGTTTGATTTCACATTTTTGTTAACTTTTCACATTTTGACTTACATAAGAAAGTAAGTTAAAATAATAGATCTTATTTAAATATTAGGATAAGAAAGTAAAATTGGAAAGATAATTTGATCTTAAATTTTTTGCTTTAGCTTTATGCACTTCACACTTACACAATTTTTTTGGAATTGAAACAAAGACTAATAATGCCATAAAAAATATATTAAAAAATGATAATAATAAAAATCACTTATTGAAGTTGGGTAATTATTTATATTTGTGATTGATTTTTCTGCGATTTAATTACATCCACTTTCCTATTTTAGTGTGTGGACTGATTTCTTAGGAAATACCCACCGAAGATATTTTAGAAACTAAAATAATCTTCGTGTAAGTTATTTTACTTTATGTTATAGAAATAAAGTTTTGTAAACTATTGGAACAACAAAAATGAAAGCTCCCGTACTATTAAATTCTTTTTGAAAAAAACTATTTGAAAACGCTAAAAAAATTCTTTTCTAACTCATTTTAAACATGCTTTTTAATTGTTTCTCTAAAAGAATTTTTTTAATATCGCATTCACTAATTCATAATAATATCTTCCTTCTTTCTTGTTTTTCAATCCTAGATGGCATTAGTTATACTTGTACATTTTGTTACCAAGTCTATTTATCTATCAAGCAATTGAAAATGAAAAAAACTATACTAAAATATTTTATCATTTTAAATATTATAAGATACAGTTCTTGAATCTGAGTGAGCATTATAGACAACATCAGTAATTGAAAATTTTGGTAACCAAGTTGTTACATTGAAAACATTATAGGAACATGAAAAAAAAATGTCAGATATTATTTTCATTTTGGTATCTACTAAAGTTGACTAGAAGAGTTCCATTGTTTTCTCTTACACCCCACTTGCCTTTGCTTCATCTCCCTTAAATGTTCTCTCCTCTCTCACTTCTCTATTTAGCATGCTAAAATTTTACATTGTAACCCTATGTTTCTTTTTTTTTTTGGAAGTGGCCTCTCATCCTTACTTAAAATTGCATTTGGAACTTTTGTTGCAAGCTCATTTTTGCATTTCCTAGCATTATGATCAATCTTCACACGAATTTCTATTCGAATTCTTACACTTTTGCATAAATAAGAGCAACACTTACGCCAATCACACATAAAACTCGCAGGGGAAGAACATCATATATAAATCAAATTTATATATTGCTCTGGTACTTTTTACATATTTAATAAAATATTTTGTAGTAATAAAAAGTGCTAAAACTTTTATTTTTAATTTTTTTTCTAATTTAGATTTATCTTGATGAATAAATAAGTGTTTCTTAGAAAGTATATGAGCATTTATATCTACACTAAAAAATATCAATAGAAAATGACATTAATAATTATCCAAAATAATATGTAAAATTATTTGTTTCCAGAAAAAAACATAAGAATGTGTTTAAAACAGTTTAAAAATAACTGTCATTAAAGAGAAAATAATGTCCCAACACAAGATGCCGTGTATACACTATACATTAATAATCATTATTTTAGAACACTTCACTGGAGGTATTACTGATCATGGAGAAAAAATAGCACTCTTCTACAAAATTTAAAATGTCCAATTTTAACTCATTTTAGATGGTATAAAGATACATTTTTGAGTAAAATAATGCTACTTAATAATGCTAATAATGTACATTGGAAATCTAAATTGGCTGATGGCTTACCAAATCTCTTTGCCGAAAGAGTTAGAAAAACTCTAAGAGACAAAAATGATGGTATAATATCATATCATAATTATACTTATGAGAATCTTATAAATTCCTATATCCATGAAGAAATAGCCTTATACAATGACTTAAAACTAAGATACTAATTAAAAGTTCAGAGACTTTTGGAAAGAAAGCAGTTGGGAAAATTTTGTAGACAATTCGCCATAGATTAACCAAAACCACGTAATTATAAGAATAAAAAATCTTCTCAAACTAATAAAAGATATAAAACTTATAATAAGAGAAATGATAGAGAAAAAAAAGAACCTTTTCATAGAAAAAAAATATAAAAACTAAGAAACAAGAGAAGACTATAAAATTTTATGAATGTGATAAATTGGGCACTGATACCAGATTGTGGTGGGTATTGAAAGATTAACAGCTACGACAGTGAAGATTGGAAGCAAGAGCAAAACACACTTTTACATAGAAAGAGATAAAAAACGTGTGTTTTTTTCCTCCATTCTCATCGTGTATCACATCTGTACCTATGCCTTTTAATCTTCTTTGACTTGTTTTTGAAGAAATTGTGTGTCATGCTTCTTCATCTTTTGTTTTATTCTTCTGTATCATCATATTGGCTTTTTCCTTACTTTCTTTGTATATATTGTTGCAAAATAATTGCAAATGTGCAGGGGTTCAAAAACCACATCCAAACCACACACTATCTTCTCCATGTAGCAAAAAGCTTCTTTGTTTTTCTCTTTAATCTCGTCCTATATACCAATCGATATTATCCAAGGTGTAAGATGTGAATGCTTCTCATAACAGTTCCTTCTAGCAACTAGCCTTCTAATGTACTATCTTTGTAGTTTTGCATACCTAGCATCCTTATAATACTTGCATCAAACTCTATATTAACATGAGATGTTACAAGGAATCAACGCACAAACATATTAAAAATCTTAAAAGAGTCAAATCACCCATATCCCTACCTCTCATGGCTTTATATTTTATCTTTAATATACTGTATAGTTTGATTATCTTTTTATCGAGGTTACTCATGCCTTGCATAAGGTACGTCTCGCACCTTCACATATACATGATAACTTTCCAAAAACAATCTCAATGAATTTGTCAGAAATGATAGAATTGAACATACGTGCTTAGAGGCAGAAACATGAGGAGTTCTCAGCAATTTCATTTCGGAAGCTCAACCGCTCCTAAATCTGATGGCAGCTCCTCAACCACAGTCTCGAAGCCATACTCCCTTGCGAAGATATCTCTTGCCCTGGAGTCCGAAGCCATACAACCACCCAGAGCCGACCGACTCCGGACCGAATGCCCCGTCACGTGACGACCTTATCCATCACTATAAGCAAATCTAGATGAATTCCACGAGTTGTGGAATCTGTTACGCGACTCTATCCTCTTCCTCGTCCAGAACCGCTTTACAACTCATCAAGCAGTTGAACATAGCAACAGATCACCCCTCTAGCGTAAAAATCCTAACTACTTGGATACGGTCTCAGCGGTTACAAGGATCAATATATCAAATCGAGCAGTTGAAGATCTGCATGTATCCACATCCACTCCACCGTCTCTGTCAGGTGCAAACACGCCTATTTAGGTTGCTTCCCTATTTCTACATAGCGCTGGCAGTTTTTCTCTGCCAGTCTATTACTACTACGCTGGCAGTTTTTCCCTATCGGTCCTCCCATTTTACCGACTACTGAATCTCACGTCCGAAGGTCATAGGCCGGTATCACACTTGTGCTCATAACTTGAATAGCGCCTTCTTTTTCTGTGTGTTGTGACAGGTTCAATCGGGAATGTATAGCTGCTTGTGACAGAGTTTTATCTCCCGCAGAAGGTAGTCAATACTATTGTTAGCTTTTGTAGTCAGCATCATAGTCCGAAACCAGTGGTTGCAACCCAAGGGGAAAGATTCTAATTTTTTTTTTTTTTTAAGTTATCATGTTTGATAATTTAAGCTTTAGTAAACTCATGTTTCTTTTTTTGTATTTCTTTTTCCAGCCTGCTCGTGTAAAGGATACACGCAAGATACGATCTGAATGTATCCAATGCAGATCCCTGCGAATCCGTGTTGGATACATTTGGACAAACAAAACGAGTATATTCGGATAACTCAGGTAATTAACAAGCAAGAAAATGTTAGAAGATTGCAATAATAACTAGTAGGTTAGCATAAGTGTTGTAATGGTGTCCGAAGTTAATTTTGGTTGGATGCATGAAGAACCTAGGAAGCAGGGACGCTCTAAACCTGAAGTCGTGTTGTGTCGGAAACCAGCGTCGGAGACGATACTTCAATTTTTTATGTACTATTAAAATCTATTGTGTGTCGGTGTATTTTATCGTATCTGTGTCATACATGTCCATGTTGGTGTGTCCATGTCCCTGCAACATAGTATAGAACAAAAGATTAGCTTGTATCTGATTACACACTTTTGTTGTCTTTTTTTTTTTCCTGAGATTAAATGATGAGCCTAAAAAAGACATCTCACGTTTCATTAATAAGATTTTAATGAAACATCATACAAAACATAAAAAAAGAAAAGTCCCATGTAGAAACCTCTCGAAGAACTCGTAGGTGCATGGGAATGAAAAATATAATAAAGCTGGAAATAAAGAGACATTCTACATGATGACTTAAAGTACCCTCCTTGAGACAAAAATACGGGTTGATATTAAAATCTCGTCCCGATTTTACAGTCAATGCACTAGACAAAAATCTGGGGTCCGTGGAGGCTCTAATCCCTTCATGCCTTTTGACTAACTGTCGGGAACTCCTTTCGCTCTGCATCTGCCGCACGGCTCTCGACGCAATCCCTTTGGGTCTGCCTAAAAGAAGATTCAACCAGTAATGAATAAAAGTAAAACAAACAATAAAGACCTAGAAGAATGATCTTGTTGAATATTTTATTATTTCTTTCCCCACGTATCCCCAAAATACTGCTGCCTCTGATAAATCCAAATTACTCTGTTGTTTTTGGAAAAGGATTACACTCTCCGAGATGACCAGAGAAGAATGGCACATAAGCCAAAGTTATTTTTGACAATAGCCATCATACTACAGTGCTCTACAGAAAGTTTTATTAGGCTAATGCTGAGCACTACCTAAATGTACCTTGATCTGTATTCGTTTGGATCTTTGACCTGGCATTCAATTGTGTGACTTCTTTGCGAGTTGTGACAATGCATTTGGAATAGAGAGAGAGAGAGAGAGAGAGAGAGAGAGAGAGAGAGAGAGATTCCACACAAGGCTCAACTGACGTTTGGCTAGAGAGTAGGAGTCGGTAGAACTGAGAGCAACACTTTCCTTTTGTAAGTGGGGTCTACCATTCTAGCTAACAAGAAAATTAAAAAAATGTTTGTTTTCAAAACATTTTAGAACATGCTGGAGGTTATCCTCAGGTCTAACACCTATCATTTACAAATATCCTTATCCTCAGGCCTAACACCTATCCTTTACAAATATTCACACACGAGGAGATTCGAGTTGTGACCTCTGAAGAGCAAACTTAGAACGTAACTGATGGGCCAACTTCGAAAAACAAATTATTTGTTTTCATGTAATCACAGAGGAAAGCGTAAGTAGAAAGATGATTTTTGAATTATTTTAAAATATCTAGCGTAACCGCTTTTGTCTCTCTCTCACTTTATATTATTTATCCTATTGTTTTATTTTCCTAGTCCTACTTTTTAATTTTCATCCTTTCGCATGAGGAAGTTGGTGTTGAAATTACTCCTCTCTTCCTCTATATGGTGAAAATCACTCTCCTAGTTTCAAAAGCCACTTTTAAAATAAAGTAAATCAAAGATGGCCTCTGACGTGGAGAAAACTAGAGTTTTCTCCTTCGTCTCGGCGAAGTCGTCAATCCCCAATCCTAAGCCTTATTTTTCAAATTCCTCTTCAAATCAGACCTCTTCAAATCAGACCTTTCCTTCTTCTACTTTTCTTCCTTCCTCACTTTAGTGTCCCATGGATCTGAACAGGCAGCATTAGTTCCAGTGAAAAAACTCGTGGACGTTTGTGGCTCGAGGAGCACATATCGGCGCTCCTGGTGCTCGCAGGGTATCTCCGGAGGAATTGGAGAGATTACAACAAGTTTTCTCGGAGACGGTGGTGATCGCACCGGAGAGGATCGAGGAAGCTAGGGAGAAATGGTCCTTGGCTCTAATTAGGAAATTTCTCGGTTGCCGGATGGATTCTGATTTCATTGCAAGAGCTCTAACATACAAATGAAAAGTGGTGGGAGATCTGGAAATTATTCCAATCCTTGAGGGATTTTATATCTTCAGATTCACCAATGGTGAAGATCGATGGAGGGTCCAAACTTCAGCACCTTAGGTTGTCAGAGGGGTGGTTGTGGCGCTGGAGGAATGGAGACCTAACTCTAAACCTCAGTGGGATCAAATATCGAAAGCGATGGTATGGATGCGGTTGCCTGGGCTTTAGATTGAGTATTGGGGCAGGGATATTGTTTTAACAATTGCTTAGCCCCGCTTGAATGTTCGCTTGCTTGCTAATTACCTGCTTGCCAGTTTATCCACTCTTCAATATGGTTGTGAAGATTTTGAAATCTTATTTATACTGTTTTCTTGAGACTACATGGTTTTTCGGTATTCGTACTCATCTCTTATATCGGTACTGTTTTTCTGTATCGCTTGACATGCTTTCACTTGATATACTATCATTTACCATGCTGACTCTTATCACCTACCTGTATCACTTGACATCTGATGTGCCACAACCTAACACTTAACATGCTACTACTTGACATCTGTCCCTTATTATGATAATGCTTGTCACCTGCCACCTGTCATGAAAACACTTGACCTGTTATTATCACATTTACAAGAATCCTGTACCTATTATCCTGTATTATATATACAGTGACTTGAATCTATAGTACTCATGTACTTTTGTTATGCATGTACTCTTGTACTCCTGACTTCTTGATCATGTCATGCTCTTGCTATTTTCGTAAATTGATAATTACATAATAAGTCATAAAAATGTCAACTTATACCGGGTAGGGGAGAAACTGATAGACTACAAGTGTGGTTTTGTTTACAATAGTATAGGGATGTTGTGCAAATAAAATCTTGAGGTTCAACCTGTGGGCCCCAGGTGTTCCGGGCGGGGTAGTTTTTACACCGCGGCTATTGTAATCTATTCATTATGAGTGTTTCGCGGCATGAGCCTGACTAAATATCAGGTTAATTGGGTTGTTGTTCTGGATATGCACGGAACCCATTGTAAACATAATTCATAGGTCTCATCATCAGTTTCCAAAAACAACATTGTTTTATTCAGATGTTGATATATGTGTGTTGGGATGCTAGTCCACATATCTAAACATCTGAGTAGGACAAGTCATAATAATAAAACATGCCAATTAATAATTCGTTGTGTGCTTTGCAATTCGGGTTATATGGACTTAGCTTGCGATGACGTGAGATATACGGTATATAGATGAGGGTTTTCTTGTCCGGATTATTCCTTTGACGTACTTATCTCATGAAATCGTAAACTGAGTTTATACCATTGGTTTCGCTGTATTCGCTTTCATCGAGTTTTACTTTGAATCTATGGTTTTGTTATTATTATTATTATATTATATGTATTCATCCTGCCTTACCGCTTGTGTTTTATTCCACCAATCTCCTGTTCTCATCATATTATACCATGCATGTTTCCTGCTTGACATCATTTACTATTTCTCTATCTGCTCCTGTATGCTTATGCTCACGACATGATTTTCAATATATGCTCTTTGACTCGGATTTATCGATACACGAGTGCTTATCTATTCACACCACTTGGCATTCACTACACAACTCGTTAGGGAGTTTCTGAGTCCTCTGGATCCTCACGTCCAGATCCTGGAGGTTGGAGTTTGTGAATTCTCCCGGCTGTTGATCAGAGATGCGCAGCTGTAGCATAGATCATCAGCAGACAATCTGAGACATAGTCTTTCTAGGCTCCCTGTTCAACTCTCGAGTTTTCCTTTTGTGACTCGTGAGTATCTTTGTACTGTTCATACTTGTATATCTCTTTATATTCTCGCAATTGTGCCTATCGGTGATATAATATTCTTGTAATATTGTGTCACATCCTGTGATAACTTTGTATGTACTCATATGTTGGAATGTATAATGCACCACATATTTCTGAACTCTAATACTTGCATGTACTGATGCTTAGCGTATATATATGAGGGTATTTTTGACCTACGTATATACGTCGCAGTAACATCTCCATACCTTCAGGATCGGGACGTTACAAGGTGGTATCAGAGCCTAGGCTCTCACATCCTCAGTACAACCAGTTCGCAAATTAATGGTAAAGAAATTTATAACTGGAATGCATAGTCCTGATTATACAATCTGACTACAAGTACAGAGTTATCTATTTTCTCTTAATAATCCTTCACTTGAATCCTGAAGCTCTCCTTCCTTTCGTTTTTCAGTTTTTCGCTATTCTTAAACCAACTCAGATATGGAAAGACGAGAAAAATGTAACGGTCCTAGCAAGAGAATAATAGAATGATAAGGGTACTTCAAGGTATGATGGAGAGTCAATAGAAGCATACAGAGCTCTTGCGTCAAGGATTATTGGTTGCACCCTGAAAATAGAAGCCAGGCAACGTGTTAGATTTTGGGAGATTACAGTCAGCAATCTTTTCGGGCATGGAAAGGCCCCTGGATGCAGAGCATGTTGGCCCAGAGGCCATTCACTCTATTTTTGATGATGATTAACTCATGTAGTTATAGTTTACTAATAATCTTGTGATATTTAGCTTCATATATTTGATCAAGATATTAGTAGGTGATTCGCTTCAACAAAGGTGTTTTGGAGCTTTCACACGGTGATTCAAGAGCTTGAGCGTCAAGATCGCATCTAGTACTCGGTTGGAGTCAAGCTCGTTGGATCGTGTTTGGATCGAGTCAACTTGGAGATGGAGTTCTATAAGAAGACATCGGCTTGTTTAGTTTATTGTTTAGATCATTGTAAAGATTAGATAGTGTTGATATGCTCAAGTTCACATACACACAAGTTTCATGTTTATTGGTTTTTGATTTTTTCGGTTTAACCGATTTCGGTTTTCAAGTCAAAAAAGATATAAATTCTTTATATGTATATTAGATTCTATCCATATACAATATGCTTCAAAGTTGTTTCAATATCATGTTTTTGTATTTGCATGAGTTTTGGAGAAAACGATTTTCTATTTCAAAAATTCAAGTTTTGAAAAATACGGATTTTAGTTTAAGGCAAAATTTCAATAACACAAAAATGGTTCAAATTGTTTGAGATATGTGTTGAATTTTTATCACACATATATATATTTCAAAGATCTAATAAGAACTGATTTTTGTGGAATTTATGTGATTTTATAGGATTTATTTGATAATAAAAGTCAAGTTTTTAATCCCTAGAAAATTAACCTGGCTGTCGGCCGATCGACCGGACCGGTCGACCGTAGCAGAAGTCGGTCGACCGACGTGCACAAAACGTGCATGCAGCCAAGGCTGGTGGGGCGGTCGACCGTCCAGAGAGCTCTGCTCTCTGGAAATGGCCCCGTCGACCGGTCTGGTCGACAGGCAGAGAGCTGCTGCTCTCTGTATCCAGTCCCGATCGACCAGGCGGTCGACTGGAGGCACAACGGTCACAAAAATGACCATTGGGCCGATCGACTGGGCGGTCGACCGGAAGGGCAAAACTGCCCTTTGCCTGCTACCAACGGGCAGAGTTCTTTGGGGCTATAAATACCCCATTTCTTGAGCTGTTTTGAATAAGTTTTTAGAGAGCAATTTTTTCCACCTTTACAAGTGTTTAACAGCAAATATTTAAAAGAATTTTTGGGTTTAAAAGATCATTCTTTATTTGTTTTTAAAGTGTTGGAATTTTAAAGAAAATAGAGTCTTTTGGGAATTGGTTTTTGATCTAAATTTCTATATCTATTTGGAGATTTTCCCAAGTGATTTTCTTTGTTCAAAACACTTTATTTTCTCACACTTGAGCTTATCTATCTATCCTATCTATAGGATCATTGTTTAGTGAGAAAAATTGGTTTGTGGTTGAGAGAGACCACCAAGTTGTAATCCCTCCTTACTTTGTGACATCCCTCTAGTGAGAGGTGATTGTGTTGATACCCCTCTAGTGAGAGGTGATTGTGGAGGTTGTATTGGAATCCCTCTAAGTGTAGAGATGATTGTTAGTGTGTTGGCTAAGTGCCTATCCCTCTAAGTGTAGAGGTAATTTGTGTTGTGCCTTGCCTCTAGTGAGAGGTTGTATTTGTTGAGAGAGGAGTTGTGTACTCCCAAATTATATTTACCCAAATCCTCAGTGGAGGTTCTCTGTATGAGAAGTTTTGTGTGGACGAGTTAGTGAAAATCCTTCTGAGTGAAGGCGGAGCTGTGTGCTCGAGCCTCGAAACATATCCTTGTGTTTGCGTTTGATCCACTTTCTCTAACTCTCTCTCTCTTTTATATTCTACCTTGCATTGATTCATATTGTTCATTCATATTTTTATGCTTGGTTTGATTGTGTGCCCATACTTCTGTTTAACTAAGAGAGCTTCATATAGCACCTCAACTATTATTTAGAGGAATTTAGAAGAGATAGTCTAGAGCCCTTCATCGGAAATTCGGCTACACTCTTTGGTTACACTAAGTGTGTTGCATTTAGTTTTTAATTCTATATCATTTGTCATTAGATTAGCCTTACACCTATTCACCCTACCTTTAGGTATACTTTCAATTGGTATCAGAGCCTACGCTCCTGATATTAGGTTTAACCACCTAGGAGTGAGATCTTAGTTGCTAATCTATAGTCGCATTTGCACTTGTTTACACACACTCATGGACTTCATGACCCCTCCAATGTTTGATACTTCCAACATTGTTGTTTGGAAGGCTAGGATGTCCATGTACCTAAAAATTCTAGGTTTGCATGTTTTCCTTGTCGCTACCAAGAAATCCTATCTTGGTAATAGCAAACATATATAGGCCAATGCACAAGCCCTAGAGGCATTTAGAAGCACACTTAATAAAGAATATTTGTGTATGATTTCTCATTGTGATTCCGCCTTTGCAGTGTGGAACACGTTGACCTCTCCCGCGCTACAAACGACGAAATTTGTGGAGGAGAAATCTACTGAGGATGAATCTGAACAACGATGCTACATGGTCCAAGGGAATGACTCTCTTGAGGTATATTCAGAATCTCAACTAGATGATAGTACTAGTTCTTCAAGTAATGATCATATTGATGCTGATGCATTAAATGAATAACTATCTATTGTATGTGAAAAATTATTAGAAAAATATAACTTTTGAAAAAGAAAAGTTTTGCATTAAAAGAAGAAAATAAAAATTTGTCTTCTAAACTTGAGATTGTTTTGCAAGAGAGGGATGAGATTTCAAGTGAACGTGATTCATTGAAATCCCAACTTGAACTTGCCTTAAAAGAAAATGAAATTTTGAAAAATAAAAATGATTGTGAAATTGTTTTGAAGAAAAATGAGACTTTATCCTCAAAACTCAATTTTGTTGTAAAAGAAAATGAAACTTTGAAAAATAAAATTGCTTCTATTTCAAAGAATTTGGATTTGTTTTCAAAGAAAAATACTATTTTGTAAAATGATATTGATTCACATGTTTGCCATGCTAGTATAGCTTCACCACTTAGTGTAACCATAGCATGCTCCACCTCTTCTTCTAACATTAAAAAATGCTAATTGTAGCTTAAAGAAGAGTGTTGATTGTTTGGGCTCCACTTTGAGCCAATGTACTATGAACCACACACGTTTGGAATCCATGTTTCGAAAGAAACAAGTTCCACATTAGCATGCACACCATACACGGCATACACATGCTCCTCACGTTCATACACACAACATTATGTATGCTCATGTGTACACTTGTACACACTGTGGACGTAAGGGCCACCTTGCTAAGTTTTGTTATGATAGAGTACATAATGTAAATTTAGCAAATAGATTTGTTTGGGTTAGGAAAGGTGCTAATCTTCATGGACCCAATAAAGTATGGATACCAAAAGCCACTCATATTTTATTTGATGTAGGTGTTGAAAAATACCTAGAGGGGGGGGGGTGAATAGGTGTTAATGCTAATCTAATGATCTTTTTAAACAAGTATGAATATATGATGCAACGATCGCCCAAAACAAGACTAGAAGTCAAATACCCGGTGAAGGGCTCTGAACTCCTTCCTCGTGATTCCTCTAAATAAGAGTTTGAGGTGCGTATTGCAATCTTGTTGTATGAGTATTGATCGATAAATTAGCAAGGAATAGAATGAATGCAATAATGAAGTGTACACAAGATATATCACAAGTTAGAAATACAGTGCAATATCACAAGCTAGAAATGAAGAGCAATAAGGATAGCAAAGAGTAGAAATCAATCGAAAACACAAAGGGTTTGTTTCGAGGTTCGAGCCACCGCTCTACGTCCCCGCCTTCACCACCGTGAAGGGTTTCCACTATATCCACCGAGGAACGATTACAAGGTCTACCGAAGACCGGAGTACCGAACTCCACCAATTACAATCCTCTATCGAAGAGGGATCTCACACAAGAAGAACAAGTAACCAAGTGATCAACAAGGGATCATAAAACTTCTCTTTACAACTTCCTTATAGAATGAGGAGGATATTTTGGCTCAAGAAGTGTAGTGAGAAAACAAACTCAGTTGAAGAAAAAATTGCTTTGAAAAAGAACTGAAAAACAGTAGCCAAGAATGCTCAAAGAGAATTGAATGCTTTGAAACACTTTTTCTTTCTTTTGAAACTTGAAAACAATAGGTATTTTCTTGTAATTTGCAAGAGACCAATCCCCACTATTTATAGGGATTAGAGGTGATCAAAATATGATTAGAACTAGCATGATAGGTCAGAAAATAGCTGCCAAAAATTCAGAACTAGCTGACACACGGATCCCAATCAAATCCCAAAAAGAAATCTCTGAGAACTAGCCGTTATGGCTGCTGGCGGCTGTCGGTCGACCGGCAGTCCAATTGGCAAAGTAGCTGTCGGACTCGGTCGACCGGTCGGTCGACCGGCAGCTAAAGAAAATTTTTACTTAGAACTGTCGATCGACCGACCGGTCGACCACAAGAAACAGAGAGCAAAGTGGTTCCAGTCGGTCGACCGACAGACGTGCACAGAACATGCACGCCCTGGTCTCAAGGCCCGGTAGACCGGCCCGGTCGACCGGCCAGGCCTGGAATAGACCGGTCGACCGGCCCGGTCGACCGACAGGCCTGAAACAGAATTTTTATAGGATTTTTCTTGAACTTTGGAAAATTTTTAAAATAATTTTGTGAGGATATATGACTAAGTATCATGTTATAAATGTAGGTATACATGATATAAACAGGATATAAAATATATAAAAATTTGAGTCATGTATATCTATTAAGGCATGAACTTAAATCAAATACCAAAATAAAAACCGTATTTTGAAAAATGTGTGTGTTTGCTTGAGCCAATTTAACACAGCCTCATTCCTTAACAAACTAAGTCTTACATAGGTTCTAGGTGACTACAAAGTCTTCAAGTGGGCTCCTCCATATGTGATCTTGAAAATCTTGTATCTTGAACCCGAAATGAACCAACTTGAGTCAAAACGATCTTCCTTTAGGAAAGAGCACACCATGAATCCTTAGAACCCTGAAACACACTTAAACACTAAAAATGATTAATACAAATAACTATATATGTTTTGTAATCATCAAAACTCAAAAATCGGTTGATTGTAACCTTGGGCCACAATCTCCCCCTTTTTGATGATGACAAAACATACTAGTTATTTTAAAAAATATGGGAGAAAGAGCTTGGAAGCTCCCCCTCAAATCATGCTATGTATAAATGAATGGCTATATGTATAAATGAATGGCTATATACATAATAGATAGAAACTAAGAATTTTGGCATAAAAACACTTTGCTCAAAAAAAATTCTTAACTCAAAAATCAAAAACTCAAAACTAACTTGTTATTACTTAAAACTCAAAATGCATAATTCCAAAGTTATAAAACTCAAAATGCATAACTCCAAAGTTATTAAAACTCAAAATGCATAACTCCAAACTCAAAATGCATAACTCCAAAGTATTAAAACTCAAAAATAACTAATTTTTTCTCCCCCTTTTTGTCATAAATCAAAAAGGATAAACATAGTTTAAAAAAAATGTTCTTCATGAATCCATAACACAAACATTCAATTCTCCACAAATAAAGGAAAATCTAGCATAGTCTAGTGATTTTGTAAAAATATCGGCAAGTTGAAAATAGGTAGAAACATATTCAATTTCAATATCACCTTTTTCATAATGATCTCGAAGAAAGTGATACCGAATGTCAATGTCTTAGTTTTACTATGTTGATTTGCATTTTTAGTCATATGAATAGTATTAGCATTATCACAAATATTTTAATATGGTCAAAATGCAAATCATAGTCAAGGAGAGTATGTTTCATCCAAAGAACTTGTGCATAAGAAGCTCCGGCCGCAACATACTCCGCCTCGGCGGTTGAGAGGGCTACCGAATTTTGCTTTTTGGAAGACCAAGAAACAAGACAATTACCAAGAAATTGACATGTTCCACTTGTACTCTTCCTATCCACTCTACAACCCGCATAGTCGGCATCTGAAAAACTCGTCATGGAAAATTGTCCGGTCTTCGGATACCACAAACCCATTTCAATTGTGCCCTTAAGGTATCTAATAATGCGTTTTACCGTAACCAAATGGGACTCTTTAGGACACGATTGAAATCGAGCACAAAGACATACACAAAACATAAATCCGGCCTACTAGCCGTCAAATACAACATGCTACCAATCATACTACGATAAAGCTTAATATCTACACTGTACCTTATTCATCCTTGTCAAGCTTTGCGGTAGTTGCCATGGGAGTTTTGCTTGTTTTAGCTCCTTCAAGCCCGAATCTCTTGATAAGTTCCTTTGTGTACTTAGCTTGATTGATGAAGATCCCATCTTTCTTTTGCTTGATTTGGAGTCCAAGGAAGTAATTAAGCTCACCCATCATAGACATCTCGAATTCTTCCTTCATGCATGATTCAAAAGCTTGGCAAAGATTTTCATTAGTAGAACCAAATATGATATCATCCACATAAATTTGAACAATAAGAATATCATTTTCAACATGTTTTGTAAATAAAATAGTATCTATTTTTTCTTTCTTAAAATCATTAGAAATTAGAAATGAGTAAAGTCTTTCATACCATGCCCTAGGGGCTTGTTTTAAACCATAAAGAGCTTTGTCAAGTTTGAAAACAAAATCCGAATGTGTAGGATCAACAAACCCGGGGGTTGTTCAACATATACCTCCTCTTCAATAAATCCATTTAAGAAGGCACTTTTAACATCCATTTGAAAAAGCTTAAAATCTTTATAAGAAGAAAATGCAAGTGTCATCCGTATGGCTTCAAGCCGTGCTACGGGTGCAAAAGTTTCCTCAAAATCGATACCTTCAACTTAAGTGTAACCTTGGGCAACTAACCTAGCTTTATTCCTAATAACATTTCCTGACTCATCCAACTTGTTCTTAAAGATCCACTTAGTACCAATTGTGGTCTATCGTGCCAAACTTGGTTGCGCTCGAATTGATTGAGCTCCTCTTGCATGGCTAGCAACCAATATGAGTCGGCCTCGGCTTCGAGGATGTTCTTGGGGTCAAAGTGAGAAATAAAAGCATAGTGTCCACAAAAGTCATGAAATTTAGAACGAATAGTTACCCCTTTAGATACTTCACCTATAATAAGATCCTTGGGATGATGTGGAATGTATCTCTAATCTTTTGGAAGAGGTTGAGTAGGCTCCACTTCAACTTCTTGAATTTCATTTCCTTGAGCCTTATTTTCTTGTACTTCATTTCCTCCATCATCCTTTGGCATGTCTTCAATAGTAGGTGAGTCCTTCAAAGTAGCTGGTTGAGGCAAAACCTGCACAAAAATACGGAATTTTAGAACTTAAGAATGAAAAATGTGCAAGTGCTCAATTCTTCCGCTATAGCAAGTGGCTATGCGGGTCGTGATCCACAAGGAGGGTTTGCGATGGAAGCTTTTTACAGTTTTATTGAAATCGTTAAACGAAAGTTCTTCTTCTGTTTTTAAAGTTAAGAAAATGAAAAAGAAAGTTGTTAAAGTTAGAAGAGAAAATGAAAGATGAAGAAGGTGGAAAATCAGAAAATAATAAAAGTGGATTATGTACAATGAAGTGGAAAGAAGAGTTGGAGGAGGTGGTGTTGATCTATACTAAAGAAAGAAAAGAAAAGAAAGAAGAAAAGCGAAGAGATACTTACCGAGGTTGAGTGATGACTTACTTGGAAACCTTTTTGCAAGTTCTACCTCTTTACTTCGGAGGCGTTCAACGCATAGATCATAAACTCGAGCTCGGTCCCCGTGCACATTATATCGTCAAGCGTAAGAAGAACGAAGTGATGCGAGCTTGGAAGAGGAGAACGTCTTCATGAACTATCGCTGGCTCTCACGTAGCTTAGTGATACTTGCTTTGGAATTCACTTGTAAACTCAACACATACAATCAAAGGTAAAGTAGAAGAGGAGGAGGAAAGCAAAACAAAAAGGAAAGTAAAGATACAAACATAAACAAATGTTACCTTTATTGCTTACTGAGACAATGAAAGAAAGGAGGAGGGTACATCGTCGGTGTCACTCTCAACTTCAGCCTCTCTCTTACTTACATGAATCATCATCTACCCTAAGCTACATACAAGTTACATAAAACTAAACTACAAAATGGAAAAACTAGTCTAAAATCCTAATCTGCATTGGCCTCCCTTTTGCCTTTGAGCACAGGTATTTATAGGAGAAATGGAGGGGGTAGAGGTGGATATTCAGTTCTGATCTGCTGTTTGTTGGCTTTTTGATTGCTGAATATCACTTAACAACTGACAAAATTAGAAATAATGATCAACATAAAAGTTGTAGATCTGTCAGTCTGCTTTCTGGATCATCTTGAATCATTAGAATTGAGATTCTATAGCAAAAGTTATGATTCGAATACTAAAATGTATCAGTCAGAATCTGAATCAAACTTGCTTCAACCAATCGATTCTGAGAGGATTCTTCTCAACCAGTTTTCAACCTCTTGATTTTGCCCTGATTTACTGAGTGTGAATTAACTCTGATTTAATTCAGAATTTTTGTGGGCTTTGGGCTCATTTTTCTTCATCTCCTTAAAGAATGGGCCTGCAAATAAATTAAGCAATTAATTAGGACAATGCAGGCTTTTATTCTAAAATAAGTATGGAAATATGATATTAAATATGCAACATTAGAGACCAATCACACCCCCATACCTATCTTTTGCTCGTCCTCGAGCAAAACAACTAAACTATACTAAGGATTATTAGACCACTTTCGCAGGTCGCGCGATTGCACTGAGCATGTGCAACAAGCCGTTAAACCTCTAGGTTTCCCCTAGAGGACGAGTTTTGTCTCGTGAGGGTTTTCAGCGGATTGCACCCACAAAATCCAAAGAAAGGGAAATAAAGAGTTAGTATTTTCGAAAAGCATTTTGAAAGAGAAAAAATATTTGACATATAATTGTAAGATCTAAGCAATCTATAAGTTATAGGAAAACTTAATTTTTCATTCCTAAACTTAGTCTCTATTCAAAAATTTGTTATCAAATTAAAGTAAGGAGTCAAATTGTACTTCTCATCTAGTCTATTACTTTACCCTAAGTCATATGCACTTGTGACTGTGAAAATTTTGACTAAGGGTTCATTAACTCTAACTCTTATGCCTTATTTATTTATATATATATATTTTTTGGTGGTATTATTCCTTAGTTTAGGCTTTCTAATCTGCCCATGTAACGAGCCTTTAATCGATGACTCCCAAACCAGACGGTCTTAGGGCACCGGGTGAGAAAACACCCCTCGACTTAAGGACTCGAGCAAATAAGGCCACAAAACTAAGGATTTTATTATATGAACCTCTTTTAGGCGTGAATACTCATGCTTTATTAGGCACAGACACCCAGCTTAATCAGAGGATCTAATCATCTTTCGCATAAATACTAAGGCTTGCTTAGGCCAAAGCACCTAGCTAATCAATAATTAGACTTATTCATTTTTTTTACTTATCTAATTATCTTTCGCGTAAATACTAAGGCTTGCTTAGGCCAAAGCACCTAGCTAATCAATAATTAGATTTGTTTATCTTTTTTTTTTTTTTTTTTTATAAGGCATAAGAATCTTTGTTTTTGAACCCTAAGTGTGTAAGTGTATGAAGTGTGCATATTTCATCAAGGTAAAGATCAAGACCAAATTACTTTGACAAATTATCTTCCTAACCCTAAAATCAAACAAATAATCTTATTTTGACCAAGTATAAGAAATCTTAATTTGGATTTTTTCCTATTCCTTAAAATTAACTTAATTTCTTACAAAAAATATGTCAAAGTATTGTTTCCATTTTCAAAAAGTTTTTTTAAAAGAAAAGAAAATGTTAATTTTTTTTTTACAAAAAGAAAAGTTATGTTAGACCCTCCCCCACACCTATCTCATGCATTGTCCTCAATGTATGAATTAATGCATAGATGCAAGAAAAGAAGAAAGGGAAGGAAGTGTTACCTTAAGGTGGTGGTTCCGGTGGTGGTCTGATTGGTCCACGAAACGCGGCCCAATCACCTTTTCTTGGGGTTCGAAGGAACCCACCAACAATTTCTTTAATATAACCCATTAAAAAGATAAATCCATGAAGGATTTTTATTAAAATTTGACTCCATCTAATTTCCAAATTCCATAACTAATTTCGGAGTCAAATTTGTCAACCACCTTGTCCCAGAATGGAGTATGAAATGATAGAACGGTTGACTTGGACTCAGGAAGGACAGGAACTAATACTGACTCAGGAAGATGACTTAAGTCAAGTAAAGGTTCAGGAGTCGAAATTGGTTCAAGAAGCGGGTCCAAGTCAAGAAGTTGAAACTCTAGTCCACATGTATTTTCTAACAATGGAATGTGACTTAATGTGGGTGATTCCAGTTCAGGAATGATAGGTGGAGGAATCAAAACTGACTCTAGAATATTATTCAAGTTTGGTAATAAAACAGGAGTCAATATTGATTCAGAAAGTTGAACTGGATCACATATGTGAGAATCTAGGTCACATATCTCATTGAGTTCAATATCAAAAAATGGAGAACTTGCCAATTTATCCATGGGATTTTCAAATTTGTAAAGTTGGTCAAGTTCAACATGATCCTCAAAGATGGGTGATTCAATTTCTTTATGAATTGGTACAGGATCCAATGTTGACTCCGGGAAAAGATTGAAGTCAGGTGAAGCTACCGGAGTCATAATCGAATCAGGAAATAGAATTGAATCACTAAGTTGGGGTTCAGGATCATAATCATTTTCAAGTTCTATTTCAGGAAAGAAAAACTAGCCAAACTATCAATATCATTTGGAGTTTGGGTAAGTTCACATGGTTGTTCTGAAATAGAATCTTGATTTCCAAAACTACATGACTCTTCGGCTTTAACAGAATGGTAAGTGACATCAGGACGGTGGGAACGTAGAGATTCGACCATCATATCTATGTCACGATTTCTAGCATTTTGAGCATGAGTCATGGCTTCTAGCATCTTTTCATAGTTGATGGGTTCATTGTCTTGTTGAAAAGATGAAGAGTTGTTTTGGAAGTGGTATTGAAATTGTGAGTCCATCAGATTTTGTGATTGTTGTTTGGACTCACGCATACTCCGTTCCAAAATTGATGGTTTTCTATTTTGGACGGGTGGAACTGAGTATGAATCTTGAACATAATATGGACTGGGTGGAGAAGGAGGACAAGGTGGTTGGAAATTATGCTCGGGGGAGGTGAATCCCCACTGACTCGGTAAAGAGTTGAAGTCATTATGAAAATTATAGTTATTAGATGGGGGGTATGGGTCATATTGATTCGGATAAGACCAATCCGGCACACTAGGTTGGTCAAAGTTATGATATGCCGGGTTGGTAATATCCGAAAATGAAGTCGGTGTGTAATATGGATTATTATTGTAGTTGAAAAAATTGTTATTATAGTCCATATCACACAATAGAATACAAACAAAGAAAAACAAACAAATAAACAAACAAAAAAGAAAAAAAAAATCTAGCCTAAGTTAGGGTAGACTTAGGACCTAAACGACTCCTAACTGGTTAGACTTTCCACGGGAGGTCTAATGTAGACTTTAACCACAAGCTAATCAGCCAGGTCAGGGCAAGGTTGGTGGGAGGTTTTCCGTCAAAGACGTTCCTTAATTAAATAACCACCAACCTTCGGGCTTTCGGCCCTCAATCCCTTTCCTAGACACTGATTTTGCAGGAGTTAGATTCCAACATTTTTCCCCCTTAGGATAATCTCCTAATTGAGTCCGAGATGTCCCTAGGGCCAACGTCTACTCAATTTTAGTTAGGCTTGGTTAGTGAGTGCTTGGAATGTGATTTTTGGGCTAAGGAAGGGTGATTAAATCCCCACCTTATCTTGTTATGGGTTAGTGCCCTTAAGATGTTTTTGTGCAAGGTGTGCAAGATAAAGAAAGTAACATTCAAAAGCAAATATCACCCAAGAATGTTTCCTATGCTATATGCTATGCTTACATACCTTGTCTCCAGCACTCTTCAACAGTAAAAAAAATAAATGAATTGAAAAGAACGCGTGCCTAAAATGCAAACGTCTAATCAATTTTTAACTTTTGCAACAAACTTTTTACTGTTGATTATTAGCAGGTTTTTGTGATGGCATATAAGAAATAAATAATTGCAGAAAACTATAATTTGCAAAGCTAGCAGCCCTGCAAAATCTGTTAGTAGTCAACTCGTCCTTGCCGCGGATCCGCGGCTTTTGCCGTGGAAATGCGGCAATTCAGAGGGCCCTTGGTCTCTGCTTTCTATAGCAAAGGCCCAAGGCCACTTATATGTTACTGCAACCTTAAATTTTAGCTTTGCTTGCCCTGAACCTGCAACAGAGAAGAAAATTCGTTTAGTTCTAAAAAAAATTCAGATTTCAAAAAAAAAATTTCAGATTTCAATAAAAAACATGTTACCCTCCCCGGCAACGGCGCCAAAATTTGGTTGAGGCAAAACCTGCACAAAATACGGAATTTTAGAACTTAAGAATGAAAATGTGCAAGTGCTCAATTCTTCCGCTATAGCAAGTGGCTATGCGGGTCGTGATCCACAAGGAGGGTTTGCGATGGAAGCTTTTTACAGTTTTATTGAAATCGTTAAACGAAAGTTCTTCTTCTGTTTTTAAAGTTAAGAAAATGAAAAGAAAGTTGTTAAAGTTAGAAGAGAAAATGAAAGATGAAGAAGGTGGAAAATCAGAAAATAATAAAAGTGGATTATGTACAATGAAGTGGAAAGAAGAGTTGGAGGAGGTGGTGTTGATCTATACTAAAGAAAGAAAAGAAAAGAAAGAAGAAAAGCGAAGAGATACTTACCGAGGTTGAGTGATGACTTACTTGGAAACCTTTTTGCAAGTTCTACCTCTTTACTTCGGAGGCGTTCAACGCATAGATCATAAACTCGAGCTCGGTCCCCGTGCACATTATATCGTCAAGCGTAAGAAGAACGAAGTGATGCGAGCTTGGAAGAGGAGAACGTCTTCATGAACTATCGCTGGCTCTCACGTAGCTTAGTGATACTTGCTTTGGAATTCACTTGTAAACTCAACACATACAATCAAAGGTAAAGTAGAAGAGGAGGAGGAAAGCAAAACAAAAAGGAAAGTAAAGATACAAACATAAACAAATGTTACCTTTATTGCTTACTGAGACAATGAAAGAAAGGAGGAGGGTACATCGTCGGTGTCACTCTCAACTTCAGCCTCTCTCTCTTACTTACATGAATCATCATCTACCCTAAGCTACATACAAGTTACATAAAACTAAACTACAAAATGGAAAAACTAGTCTAAAATCCTAATCTGCATTGGCCTCCCTTTTGCCTTTGAGCACAGGTATTTATAGGAGAAATGGAGGGGGTAGAGGTGGATATTCAGTTCTGATCTGCTGTTTGTTGGCTTTTTGATTGCTGAATATCACTTAACAACTGACAAAATTAGAAATAATGATCAACATAAAAGTTGTAGATCTGTCAGTCTGCTTTCTGGATCATCTTGAATCATTAGAATTGAGATTCTATAGCAAAAGTTATGATTTGAATACTAAAATGTATCCAGTCAGAATCTGAATCAAACTTGCTTCAACCAATCGATTCTGAGAGGATTCTTCTCAACCAGTTTTCAACCTCTTGATTTTGCCCTGATTTACTGAGTGTGAATTAACTCTGATTTAATTCAGAATTTTTGTGGGCTTTGGGCTCATTTTTCTTCATCTCCTTAAAGAATGGGCCTGCAAATAAATTAAGCAATTAATTAGGACAATGCAGGCTTTTATTCTAAAATAAGTATGGAAATATGATATTAAATATGCAACATTAGAGACCAATCAGTAGCTCTCTCCATGTCTTCATTTAGGGAATCTATTTTTACAACATTCTTAACAAACACATTAGATTTCTCAAACTTTACATGAATAGATTCTTCAATAGTTAAAGTTGACTTATTGAAAACTCTATAAGCTTTACTAGTTTTAGAATATCCAACAAAAATTGCTTCATAAGACTTTGCATCAAATTTTTCTAAATTGTCTTTTGTATTCAAAACAAAGCATTTACATCCCAAAACCTTGAAGTATGAAACATTTGGCTTTCTAGAAAAATAGATCTCAAAAGAGTTTTTGAAGTATTTTTTGCATAAGAAAACTCGATTTGATATATAGCAAGATGTGTTAACGGCCTCTGCCCATAGATAATGAGGGAGACCATATTCATTAATCATTGTCCTAGCCATCTCTTATAATGTCCGATTTTTCCTCTCAACGACTCCATTTTGTTGTGGAGTTCTAGGACAAGATAGTTCATGCTTAATTCCATGTTCTTCACAAGGTAGGTTATTGAATTCACTACCTCTATCACTTCTTATTCTTAAAATAGAAGAATCTTTTTCCTTTTCAACTCTTTTCTTAAAGGCTTGAAAATATGAAAAGGCTTGATTTTTGTGCTCTAAAAAGAAAACCCATGTAAAACGCGAGAAATCATCAACTAAAACAAAAACAAACAGATTCCCACTTAGACTTTTGGTTTGAGTAGGACCAAACAAATCCATATGGATCAACTCCAAGGGACGTGATGTCATGATATCCTTGATTGACTTGAAAGAGGACTTGGTTTGTTTCTCAAGTTGGCACGCGTCGCAAACACGGTCCTTTTCAAAGTTCAAGTAAGGAATACCTTTCACCATTTCCTTGTTGTTTAATCTAGATAGGTGGTCAAAGGATATGTGACCTAATCTTCTATGCCACAACCAAGAGTCATCATCGAGGGCTTTCAAACATGTAGCATTGCAAAACATATTAGACATGTGAATCATGTATACATTGCTTTCACGAAAACCGGAAAATATACATTTGTTAGATTGTCTATCAATAACTCTACAAGCTAAATTATCAAAAACAATATCAAAATCTTTGTCACAAAGTTGACTACACTCAAGAGATTATACTTGAGGCCATCAACCAAAACAACATTTTCTATTAAAGGGGATGTACCAAGTTTAACATTACCAATACCGATGATTTTTCCCTTGGCATCATCTCCGAAGGTGACGGTGCCACCTTCATGGTATCTTGATAGGGTTGCAAAGTTGTTGATATCCCAAGTCATGTGCCTTGAGCAACCACTATCAAGATACCACAATCCTTTACGTCATTGGGCCTTAGAAAGTACCTACATCATTTAACAAATTCGTTGACTTTGGTACCCAAATTTTCTTGGGTCCTTGAAAGTTAGTATTCCGAACCCAAATATTATTATGCGATGCATTAAGTCTATTATAATAAAACTTAACTAAATGACCTTTACGGCCATAATATGTACATGAAAATACTTTACCATACATGTATGCATGATGTGTGTGTAGAATGTGGACATGTTTAGGGTGTTTGGCATGATGTAAAGGTTGTGATTTATGAGCATGAGCATGAATAGCATGTGAATGTTTCTTAGGGACTTGTTTCTTAGGAAACATAACCTCTAGTCTATTCTTATCAAATTCACATTTTTTCAAAACTATTCCTAATGAATCAATTTTCTCTTTTAGCATGAAAATTTCATTTTCATTAACTTGTGAAAACTTACCTTTGCAAGAAATCTTATAGTTCTCAAAATCCTTTTGTGTAGAAATAAGAGTAGAAAGCAATTCATCCTTTTCTTTAGTAAGATTGAAAACTTGGTGATTTAGAGATTCATTTTCCTTTTTCATTTTCAAATATTTCTTTTTAAGAAAATCATAGTTATGTGAGAGTTCTTCAAATGCTTTTCCTAGTTCATCCATGGAAAGCTCATAATCAAAAGGAGTATTGGGAGTTACCTTGCTTGTGCTTTCATTTGCCATGAAGCACATGTTGGCGGTGTCGACTTCCTCCTCAGATTCACTCTCGGAATCCCAAGTGGCCTTTAATGCTTTCTTTTTGTATGGCTTCTTGGAGGTGGAGGGCTTGACTATATCCGGGCATTCCGCAACAATATGACCCAGCTTTTGGCAATTGAAGCAAATAATTTTCTTCTCTTCTTTATCTTGACATCTCCTTCTATTTTAGAACTTTGCCTTGTTGTACATTCTCCGAACATTCTTTACAAGAAGTGAAAACTCTTCATCATCTTCTTCTTCATCGTCCTTGTCGGAGTATGTGGAATGACTCTTGAAGGCAATAGTTTTCTTCTTGGAGGGAGCCATTTCTTCTCTTACTTTTCTTTTCATCTCATGGGTCTTGAGGTTCCCAATGAGACCTATTAGCTCCATCTCTTCCTTGTCATTAAGTTCCTTTAAGGTAGTGGCTTTGACTTCCCAAGATGGAGGGAGAGCACGAATGATCTTCCTCACCTTTTGATCATTGTCAATAACATCACCTAAAGAAGAAAGTCCATTAGTAATCTTTGTAAATTTAGTAACCATATCATCTATGGTTTCATTCTCTTGCATAGAAAAATTTTCATATTGGGAACGAAGAAGGTTTATTTTAGCCCTCTTAACTTGTGAGGTTCCCTCATGAGTGACAAGCAAGTGAGTCCAAATCTCATGTACGAATTTGCAATGAATAACTCTAGAGATATCATCATCATTAAGTGCTTGAAGTAATGCATAGTGTGCCCTAGCATTAGCATCAAATTCTTTAGTCTCAATATCGGACCAAGTGTCCTCATCATCGGTGGATACACTAAATGGTTTGGTCACCGCCTTTGCAACCCGTCTTCCTAGGGATTGCAAAAATACGGTCATCTTAACCTTCCATATGGGAAAGTTAAGGCCATCAAACTTTGGTGGGGTCTTAATTCCTTTGACTATTTTTACTAAGTGAATGAGTATGAAAAATGAATATTATGATTAGCAATAAGGATCTCTCTAAGGTTGTTAAGCCAAGAGCCTAGAGACCAATGCTCTGATACCAATTGAAAAACACTTAGAGGGGGGGTGAATAGGTGTTAATGCTAATCTAATAATCTTTTTAAACAAGTATGAATATATGATGCAACGATCGCCCAAAACAAGACTAGAAGGCGAATACCCGGTGAAGGGCTCTGAACTCCTTCCTCATGATTCCTCTAGATAAGAGTTTGAGGTGCGTATTGCAATCTTGTTGTATGAGTATTGATCGACAAATTAGTAAGGAATGGAATGAATGCAATAATGAAGTGTACACAAGATATATCACAAGTTAGAAATAAAGTGCAATATCACATGCTAGAATGAAGAGCAATAAAGGATAGCAACGAATAGAAATCAATTGCAAACACAAAGGGTTTGTTTCGAGGTTTGAGCCACCGCTCTACCGCCTTCACCACCGTAAAGAGTTTCCACTATATCCACCGAGGAACGATTACAAGGTCAACAGAAGACGGAGTACCGAACTCCACCAATTACAATCCTCTACCGAAAAGGGATCTCACACAAGAAGAACAAGTAACCAAGTGATCAACAAGGGATCACAAAACTTCTCTTTACAACTTCCTTATAGAATGAGGAGGATATTTTGGCTTAAGAAGTGTAGAGAAAACAAACACAGTTGAAGAAAAAATTGCTTTGAAAAAGAACTGAAAACAGTAGCCAAGAATGCTTAAAGAGAATTGAATGCTTTGAAACACTTTTTCTTTCTTTTGAAACTTGAAAACAATAGGTATTTTCTTATAATTTGCAATAGACCAATCCCCACTATTTATAGGGATTAAAGGTGATCAAAATATGATTAGAACTAGCTTGATAGGTCAGAAAATAGCTGCCAAAAATTCAGAACTAGCTGACACACGGATCCCAATCAAATCCAAAAAGAAATCTCTAAAAACTAGCCATTATGGCTTCTGGCAGCTGTTGGTCGACCAGCCCGGTCGACCGGCAGTCCAATTGGCAAAGTAGCCGTTGGACTCGGTTGACCGGTCGGTCGACCGGCAGCTAAAGAAAATTTTCACTTAGAACTGTCGGTCGACCGACCGGTCGACCACAAGAAACAGAGAGCAAAGTGGTTCCAGTCAGTCGACCGATCGGTCGACCGACAGACGTGCATAAAACATGCACGCCCTGGTCTCAAGGCTCGGTCGACCGGCCCGGTCGACCGGCCAGGCCTGGAATAGACCGGTCGACCGGCCCGGTCGACTGACAGGCCTGAAACAGAATTTTTATAGGATTTTTCTTGAACTTTGGAGAAATTTTAAAATAATTTTGTAAGGATATATGACTAAGTATCATGTTATAAAGGTAGGTATACATGATATAAATAGGATATAAAATATATAAAAATTTGAGTCATGTATATCTATCAAGGCATGAACTTAAATCAAATACCAAAATTAAAAACCGTATTTTGAAAATGTGTGTGTTTGCTTGAGCCAATTAAACACAGCCTCATTCCTTAACAAACTAAGTCTTACATAGGTTCTAGGTGACTACAAAGTCTTCAAGTGGGCTCCTCCATATGTGATCTTGAAAATCTTGTATCTTGAACCCGAAATGAACCAATTTGAGTCAAAACGATCTTCTTTTAGGGAAAAGCACACCATGAATCCTTAGAACCCTGAAACACACTTAAACACTAAAAATGATTAGAACAAATAACTATATATGTTTTGTAATCATCAAAACTCAAAAACTGATTGATTGTAACTTTGGGCCAACAGGTGTGGGCTCTCACTCGACGTGAGAGTATTGGTGCCTTGAGGTGGATGCGTTCCGAGCTTAAAGGTGACAATTTTAGATGCATCACTTTCAAGGGAAGTTTGGTGGGAGGACCACATTAGTTTGGAGACATAGAGATGTACCCTCATGATTTTGGTAACGATCTCTTACTCCTTGTTTATGTTTACATGCTTTCATGATTGATTTTTATCATGTTTAGTTTATCATGATTAGTATGTTAAATGTTATTATATTTAGACCTATTACATACATGCATAGTAATTGAGATACACCCATGTTCTATATAAATTTATATTATTGTGTTCTCACTTTAGTTTAGCTATGTTGTATATTCTAGTCTAAGACATGTGCATTTTACTTATGATCATATAAGTTTATATTTTGGTTTGCACTTCATGTTTTAATTACATGTTTAGATGTAACTTTCATTAAAACTTGTGTATATACTTGTACAATTAGTGAGCTACAAATAGATTATTATATGTTTGTACTTGATTGGTCATTTGTACCCATTAGATGTACTAGTATAGCCTAATTTTTGATGACTCTTGCATTTTGACTTGTATTGCCTATTTTTGGACATGTTTTTCATGACGATATGGTTTAGATTCATATATATGTTAATTTTGCTAAAACTATTGATATACATGTATACTCTTGAGTCATTTGCATTTCATGTAAAATCTCTTTAGACTCAATTGTGTTTGGATATGTATGTATACTTTTAGTTTAGACTAAACATACATATGCCTTGGAGTTAGTATTGTTTTAATGAAAATTAGATTTTCATGATTTTCATGTTTTTGATAAGGAATTTCATATTTAAGCTTATTGCCTATTTTTATGACTATGTCTTTCACAATATACTTGTACACTCACATCATTCTTATTTACTCATGATTTGTTTTCATGAGACTATATATGTTATAGACCTTTGAGTGTTTGATGATCATGTGATTTTCATGTTTCATGGATATCTCTTGTTTATTGCTTACTGAAGGATTTCGTACTAGTTTTCAAGTTTATCATAAACTAGATGCGTATTCTTATGTGGTAGAGTTTTCAAACGTGTATAATTATTTCAAACTTTTTTTGAAAGCCCCTACCATCGATGGGCGGTTGGTGGGCGACCATGCCTTGTATGCTCTTAATTGAAAATCTATTTAAACATGTGCATGAAAGGGAGGTAGTATGAGTTATACACTTGATCATCATCATATTTTCAATTGACATTCCAATTGATATTTTCACGGTTGTATACTCATCTTTGGTTTTCTATATATGTATGCTTCAAAACTTAAAAAAGTATCAATTTCTATTGATTGTGCTTACTAAATCTTTACATCTTAAAGCACAAATTTTATTTATGCTAAACTTGATTTACTCCTTAATGAATATTAGTTTTCAAATTAATATTTTATACAAGCTTATGCATCATTTCTTTGGTATTTCATAAAGGGGGAGAAAAATTCATATTTTAGTTTTCAATCGATTGTATTTCAATTGGTATCTTACTTCCATTCTTTATGATAAAAATGATATGATTTGGTATATTATTTTCATTAGTTTTCTATGCGCTCTTAATGAAAAATATTTTTTTTAAATTTGCTAACATTTCAATATTGGTATCAAAATCTTAAATTGGCTTTATTCAAAATTTCGTATCTTTATTGCAAAATGAATTGTTTAACCAAATAGTTGGTTTGTTTTCAATTAGTAATCATATTCATTTTAAATTGGTATCCATATTGAATTAAGTTATGTTTAAAAAAAATATTTGGTTTTCACTTTCAATTGATATCAAAATTATTAAAATATTCTTATTTGATATCAAATTACAAGATGTTTACAATTGGTATCAAGATTCTAAATACATATATATTTCTATTGGTATCAAAAACATATAATATTTCATTTTTCATTGGTATCAAAAGTTTACAAGATATTTTCAATTGGTATCTTTTGGTATCTTAAAAATTTTTGTTTATCATAATTTGGTATCAAAAGTTTTGATATGTATTGCTTATATGCAAGAGGAGCTTAACATCTTCTCTATATATAAATTCATGTTGAGCGTATCTCATATTGAGGAACTTGACCGCCTTCCTTATGTCTTACACATGTGTAGGAGGAGCTTCACATCTCTTTTTATACATTGTATATTATGCGTTATGTGATTAGGGTCCAGTCATCTCTTTTTCATGTAATATATGTATGCAGGGGGAGTTAACTTCACGTCTCTCCTCTTCATGAATATATATAGCATATATACCTTTATTGTTTGATTTAAGCAAAAAGAGAAAAATATTATTTATGTCATTAGTGTTTGTACCCCTTTGTTGATGAATTGACAAAAAGGGGAGAGCAATTTGGAGTTTTTATATGCGTGATTGTTTTATCTGTTACCTTTTACAATTGGTATCAAGAGCATGTTTATTTCATTGTTTATTTCATTGGTATATCAAATATCATATTTATGCATATTTATGTTGAGCATTCACGACATATGTTTATTGTTTATTGCTATGCATGAGTTAAAGGGGAGCTTCTATGAAGCTTAACTTTAATCCATGCATATATAACTCCATGAGTTTTGTCATTATCAAAAAGGGGAAGATTGTTGGCCCAGAGGCCCTTCACTCTATTTTTGATGATGATTAACTCGTGTAGTTATAGTTTACTAATAATCTTGTGATATTTAGTTTTAGATATTTGATCAATATAATAGTAGGTGATTAGCTTCAATAAAGATGTTTTGGAGCTTTCACATGGTGATTCAAGAGCTCGAGCGTTAAGATCGCATCTAGTACTCGGTTGGAGTCAAGCTCGTTGGATCGTGTTTGGATCGAGTCGACTTGGAGACGGAGTTCTACAAGAAGATATCGGTTTGTTTAGTTTATTGTTTAGATTATTGTAAAGATTAGATAGTGTTGATATGCTCAAGTTCACATACACACACAAGTTTCATATTTATTGGTTTTTGGCTTTTTCGGTTTAACCGATTTCGGTTTTCAAGTCAAAAAGATATAAATTATTTAAATGTATATTAGATTCTATCCATATACAATATGCTTCAAAGTTGTTTCAATATCATGTTTTTGTATTTACATGAGTTTTGGAGAAAACGATTTTTCATTTCAAAAATCGAAGTTTTGGAAAATACGGATTTTAGTTTAAGGCAAAATTTCAATAACACAAAAATGGTTCAAATTGTTTGAAATATGTGTTGAATTTTTGTCACACATATTTATATTTCAAAGATCTAATAAGAACTGATTTTTGTGAAATTTATGTGATTTTATGGGATTTATTTGATAATAAAAAACCATGTTTTTAATCCCTAGAAAATTGACCTGGCTGTCTGCCGGTCGACCGGACCGGTCGACCGTAGCAGAAGTTGGTCGACCAGTGTGGTCGACCGACGTGCACAGAACATGAACACAACCAAGGCTGGTGGGCCGATCGACCGGATGGTCGACCGTCCAGAGAGCTCTGCTCTCTGGAAATGGCCCCGGTCGACCGGTCCGGTCGACTGGCAGAGAGCTGCCGCTCTCTGTATCCAGTTCCGGTCGACCGGGCAGGCGGTCGACCAGAGGCACAACGGTCATAAAAATGACCGTTGGGCCGGTCGACCGGAAGGGCAAAACTGCCCTTTGCCTGCTGCCAACGAGCATATTTCTTTAGGGCTATAAATACACCATTTCTTGAGCTTTTTTGAATAAGTTTTAGAGAGCAATTTTTCTCACCTTTACAAGTGTTTAATAGCAAGTTTTCAAAAGAGTTTTTTGGTTTAAAAGATTATTCTTTATTTGTTTTTAAAGTATTGAAATTTCAAAGAAAATAGCATCTTTTGGGCATTGGTTTTTGATTTAAATATATATCTATTTGGAGATTTTCCCAAGTGATTTTCTTTGTTCAAAACACTTTATTTTCTCACACTTGAGCTTATCTATCTATCCTATCTATAGGATCATTATTTTGTGAGAAAGAATTAGTTTGTGGTTGAGAGAGACCACCAAGTTGTAATCTCTCCTTACTTTGTGACATCCTTCTAGTGAGAAGTGATTGTGTTGATATCCCTCTAGTGAGAGGTGATTGTGGAGGTTGTGTTGAAATCCCTCTAAGTGTAGAGGTGATTGTTGGTGTGTTGGTTAAGTGCCTATCCCTCTAAATGTAGAGGTGATTTGTATTGTGCCTTGCCTCTAGTGAGAGGTTGTATTTTGTTGAGAGAAGAGTTGTGTACTCTCAAATTGTATTATCCAAATCCTCAGTGGAGGTTCCCTGTGTGGGAAGTCCTGTGTGGACGAGTAAGTGGAAATCCTTCTGTGTGAAGGCGGAGCTGTGTGCTCGAACCTCGAAACATATTCTTGTGTTTGCGTTTAATCCACTTTCTCTAACTCTCTCTCTTTTTTATTGTGCCTTACATTGATTCATATTGTTCATTCATATTTTATGCTTGGTTTGATTGTGTGCCCATACTTGTGTTTAACTAAGAGAGTTTCATATAGCACCTCAACTCTTATTTAGAGGAATTTAGAGGAGATAGTCCAGAGCCCTTCACTAGGAATTCGGCTACACTCTTTGGTTACACTAAGTGTGTTGCATTTAGTTTTTAGTTTCACATCATTTGTCATTAGATTAGCCTTACACCTATTCACCCTCCCTCTAGGTGTACATTCAGAGCAGTGGTTGGAAGACACGATAGATTTTCTGAAGGCAGCCTGAGTCCTTGACAAGATCCAGGTGAAACTGACCGAGATACAGTTGAAGGATGTGGCCAGAATATGGTAATTGGTGGAAGAAGCGAGACTGGAGAAGCCCATCAATTAGGACCAGTTCTCAGACGGTTTCTATAAGAGATTTTTTCCTACAACAGCTTAGAAGGAGATGGAAGAATAATTTATCAAATTGCAGTAAAGGAACTGGATCGTAGACGAATATGCTACAAAGATTTTGAGACTTAGCCAGTTCGTGTCATATATGGTGTCTGACGAAAAGAACCGAGTCAGAAGATTTCAGCAGGGTCTGAAGATGGACATTCAGATACTCTTAATACTCTAGCAACTAAAGACATACTCTCAAGTCCTCTCCATAGCACGTGAAGTGGAGCAGGGACTGGAAAAGAAGGACCAGGATTAGGAACAGGACAAGTCAGGGAAGCGGACATTCCAGCAGATGGACAGAGGATACTTGGTGATGGATAGAGGAGTACCAGTTAGATTTAGTAATACGCCAAAGGGTAAACATTTGTTCCAGTTTCTCCTTCAACAGGTAATATGCAATTTTTTGTCGAAAGCCCAGACACATTCAACGCAAATGTCAGATTTCCAATGGACTGTGTTTGATATGTGGGTACGGGGATTATTCAGTGAGTAATTGTCCATTCAAAAGGACCTATCCAACACTTCCAGCACGAGTAGCACCCCCAACACTTCCAGCCCCATCACTGAGAAGGAACCCAGAACCCGTTGGCAGAAAAGTCCACTCTTACCCTAGCAGCATGATCAGTCACAGAGAGGGGCAAGAGCTGGAAGAGGCCAAGTTTATAATTTGTCAGCAAAAAAAGCTGAGGCGTTAGATGAAGTAATGGCAGGATATAAAGCCCAATATCTGGAACGAGAACCCTGAAGGTGCCACCCGTAACTGTTAACCCCAAATTACCATGTCCTGAGTTGGTAAGTCTTCCTTATTATATCTACTTTATTGTACTATTACATTAATCTTAGTTTTTCATATCCACTTCCCTATTTTCATATTGTTCCTATCTCTTCCATTTTTTACTATTCAGATTTTTTATAGCATTTATACCAACTTAAGATGTGGGTAGACTAGTGAGATAGCGGTTGGACAAATGTGATTGTCCTCATCCTATTCTGGCATTTTTCGATTCTAGTGCACCGTATTATCTTATGTCGGGCAGTTCTTCGACTTCACATTATACACACACACACACACAAATATATATATATATATATAATATATATATATATATATATATATATATATATATATATATATATATATAGGGAGGTCTTCATGTGAGAAACTTTCTCACACAAAGACCGTGAGAAAACTATATAGGGGTGATCGTGTGGATGATCCGAACCGTTCATCTTGATCTATATATTTTATTTAGGCTGTCAATAAAAAATCACGTGAGTTCAAGTCTTTTTACTCATGCAAAAAGTGGTTACAAAACATACGTTATATTCGCCGTAGAATAAAGATGTCACTTGATGCATGGGTAAAAAGACTTAGAATCGCGTGATTTTTTATTGGTAGTCTAATTAGAGTATGTAAATCAAGATGAACGGTTCGGATCATCCATAAAATCTCTCTTATATGATTTTCTCACAAAGCTTATTTTGAGAAAGTTTCTCATTTGAAAATTTTCATATATATATATACATGGGTCAAGTGCTCCTAGTAGGTCTCCTTAGATTACAATCTAAGAAGATGGCTTAAAACTCTAACATCTCGATTTTTTCACGATCTGACCACATATTATCATATTCATGTTATAAGATGCACGCATATAAAAAATCACGTGATTTGAAGTTCATTTACTCATTGATCTAATCATTCCATTTTGTTCTACTATTTAAAAACCGTTAATATTTGAACCCAAAGAAAATAGAGTAAACAAACTTCATATCACGTGATTTTTTTATGCATATATCTTATAACATGAATATTATAATGTGTGGTCGGATCGTGAAAAAAAATCGGGATGTTACAGTTTTAAGGAGACCTACTAGGAACACTTTTCCATATATATATATATATATACATACACACACACACACACACACACATATATATACATACACACACACACACACACACACACACACACACACACACACATATATATATAGATATAGATATATGGGTATTCTATGGGGATTAACACACAAAGTGAGGAGCCGTACAGAAAGTAGGGCAATCATAATGTATGTAATTAGACAGATTGTACCACTACGCGAAGAGCGTCAGTATGAAACAAATTCCCAGATTCAAGATTTCTATCAGTCAAAACTATGTAGTCTAATTTATAATATTCAAGTGGCGATCACGATCTCTTTCATCAGCTTTACAGAGCTCAGGTATTTTCAGATTTGATCTGTCATAAGGTTGGCATCTAGAAGATAGCATTCCAGACTCATTTCGATTATTGTAAATTCTTGATCATGTCCTTCGGAGCCGTAACACTTTATGAATTTGATGAGCCACAGACCCCACTAGTCTTACCAATCGAGAGTCGTGTTCTAACCATGAAAGCTCAATCAGGCATGGGTTTTACTGCACCCTGGTGCTTAGCAATTAGTGATGTGTTACGTGCTGGCTTCACCGTGTGAGCTCCACCTAGTGCGAGCCTCGCAGAGTGTTAGTTCCACGTCACCCTAGTACTTAGCGCTTAATGTTGTGTCATGCAAAGGCCCCGCCTGAGTTTAGCTTTGCTCGTGGCTAGTTTCGATAGAGTTTAGCACTCTAACCTTGTTTCCTGGATTTCTCCCACCTGACTTATTTTCATGGATTTAATGAACCGGCTTTTCTTGCTGTATTTGAACAAGCTTGTCATAATTTTCTCGATGATCTATTCAGCCAACATTGTAGGATTTGGGTACTCACTAGATATTTAATTTACAGTTGGATTAACATTCAGAAGGCAGTTATTATGAATTCTTAGTTATGCTTCTCAGAGCAGTTGACGCCCAGTATTCAGAACTTATTATTATCAGTTGTTCTTTATTTATGTATCTGCTTCAATTATTTGGTTTTCTTTACCTACGATATTATGATCTATTATCCAGAGTGAGTCAGTCTACAGAAGTTCTAGTGGATAATTATATGAGAAAGATAGTTCAGCTACACAATATTCTAGTTATATTATGTCGGGCAGAAACACGGGATTTGAATCGCAATTTTGTTAAAGTCTTCAGAGAAGTTTAGGGATTTTTCTCATATTCAGCTTATCTTATCATTCTCAGAAAGACCAGATAGTCCAATCGGACCATTCAGAATCTTAATTATCTTATTTTAGCAGAATTCTCTTATTAACAATTATCACATCTGTATTGATATGGAACCGTCTGAAGAATTATAAGGCAGGAAGTGCAGATGTCTAGATCCAGAGATATTGGTCAATCAGTTATGAGCAATATCCTTAGTTAGTCATATCTTAATTAGTATAATCTCATCCCTATCCTTTCTAGTGTTCATTATTTTTCCTTATCGAAATTTCGAGGACGAAATTTTTAAAGGTGGGTAAAATGTAACACCCTATTCCTGGAATACATATTTAGATACGTATTCAGATTTTTTCATCATTATTTTTTATTTACTTTCCGCAATTGTTTTTTGTTTTATGATTATTTATGCGATCATTTTGCATTGGACTCGAATTTGTGGACTCGGAGTCAGCCCAGTCTAAACTGGGCACCCGTCTTAGTGTATTGCTCAATTTGATTTTTTTAGTAATTAGGCTTGATCAATTTCAATTTCAAACACTGTTTTCCAATATTTTAGAATTTTCATGATTTTTCTGAATTTTTCTGAATTATTTTAATGAAATCTCCAAATCGGGATTGATCGGACTGCCGTTTGATTCTCAGATTTTTAAATTACAAATGGAGTCAAATTTCTAGAAACCGCTTTCATATTTTTTTTCTTAGAATAATATTACTATCTTTATGTATTTTTTTTAGAATTTTACTGAATTTATCAAAATCCGGTCAGATTCGGTGTCAACCAGTATTAATAATAGATTTCAAGATTTTTAGTTTCAAAAATGAGATTAAATTTCTTAAATCTGATTTCACCATGAACTTAAGTATAATATTTTTGATTTTTAAGAATTTTTGGAGTGCTTTTTGAGATACTTGATTTTTTGGCGTTTCTGGTATTTTTCCGAAAGTTTTCCGCATCCATTACTAAAGTCGGGTATTCTACCATTCAAATTATTTCTTCCTTTTCTTCTAATTCTTTTTTTCCTTTTTTCCTTTTCTTTTTCCCTTCCTTCCTTTCCCTTCTAACAACTTCTAAACACTTCTACTACATTTTACACCCTTCCACTAAAGTATCTCCTCCAAAATATCCCAACTCACTCATCACCCTCTCCCATCACTTTGGATGGCCTTAACTCCCTCTTCTATCACCATTTCAAAAAAAAATCTCAGCCCAAACTCATTTCCCTTTTCCTTTAACTCCAACTCCAAAAACCAACTCCTTTCCTTCTCCTTCCCTTTTCATTTCTTCATCAAAACCTCGTCACCCCATTCCTCCTTATCTCCACTACAACAACAACAATAATATCTACAACACCTTACCATCATCTTCTTCCTCCTCCATCTCCTCCCACTTCACCATAATCACCAAAATTCCACAATTCTAATCCTTCTCCATTTTTATCTCCTTTAACCTTCCACCACTACTAAATCTCTCCACAAAACCACCTCCACTCCATCTTCACCTAGGTCGGCCACCACCCTAAGCTTAGGGTTGGCCCCCTATACTTCTGCGATGTCTCTGGTAACTATTTCGGTGACAACTTCACTATCTTCAACAACACCACTACTACAAATCCTCCATCTTCACCACCACTTCTTTTATTCTTCTCCATCACCACCATCTCCATTTTCACTACCACAACACACCCTCTATCACCCCTATTTCAACCTCCAACATCACGATCATCTTCACCTCCTTCAACTTCCTTTTTATTGCTTCCTCAAAATCCAACTCCTCCAACACTACAAACTACAAACACCAACACCATCACCATCACCACCCTCTTTCATTCTCCCACTCCTTTCTTCACTAGGTTGGCCACCCCCCTTGACCTCCCTAGGAGGTGGCGCACCTCCCTAGGGCCGGCGGCCACCAAGGGGCCAAACCCTATCTTCTTCTCTCGCTTCGGGTAATTCCTCGTTCGAGAGCTCGGGCGCATGGAGTTTTTGGATTTGTGTTTTAGGCAAGTGTTTTTTCTCGCATCATCGAGCTTGTACAATATTTTGTAATGGGTTTGTGTATGTGGTCATGTGTATTTTTATCGAGTTGTATGCGTGTACCGATATCATGTGTTGTATCATGTATTCTGTTGACACTTAAAAAAGACAAGATTCTTATTGGTCCGAACAATGTCTAAACTTGTTGACATTTACAAAAGACAAGTGACAGACGAGCTGAAGACCAGTTTTCACCCCGTCTCCGAGGGACAGGAAGCAACTTGGACTCCACTGATCTAGCAAGCAGACAGTGAACCCAGATTATTTCTAAACAGACCTCAGCAGGTCTAAAGATGCTAGCACTTAGCATTACATGAGCCCAAAGGGATAGCCTCGCCTGAGAGGTTAAGATCATTCAGCTTCGCATTGAAGCCATTTACAGCTCCGCCAAGAAATTAACTCATAGCTTCGCTTGAACTGCTGAAGCGTAACTCCGCAGAGAGAGTTAGCTCCGCCTGAAGCCACGCGCAACTGCGCAGAAAGGGTATATGATAGCTTCGTAACAGATGACATCTAGCTCCGCCGAAGAAGCTTTCCTCTGACTTCGCCAGATACTGCCTCCAGCATCGCTGCAGGCAGCGCCGCTGCTGGTCTGCTATGGTCAACTCTTGACCAATCAAATCTCCAGATGAGATCAAATCTAATCAGGATTGAGATCAAATCTAATCAAGATCAAATCTGAGATCAAATTTGGCAGTTGATTGCCACAATCTCTTGACTCTTCTAAAAACGAGTAAGAGGATCAGGGGAAATCTTCCAATTATATGGAAAGGATCAAAACAGATCAAGAGGATCAACCGACCTGCTACTTCTAGCTTCGCAGAAGCTGATCCTAGCCTCGCAACAAGGCTACTTTTCAGATTTAAACAGAGTTGATTCAATCTGTTTCTATATTTTCAAGAGACAATTATACCCCTGTTCTCTCTATAAATAGAGGACCACCTCCAGAAGAAGAGGGACACGCGTGATACGCTCGAGAGAGGACTCCACAAGCAGAGACTTCTTCACGACGCACCGTGCGCATAAAAATTCAGAGACTTTTAGAGAATTACTTCTCTAATCAGGGTGCTGATACTCTAATACCTTCTTTTCAAGGAATCTCCGGAATTAGGCGAGAAGGAATTCCTAATTGAAGGCGGTTTTGAGAATTAGCAAGAGAGTTCTACCAACCTTCTGTTCTCTGATTCCCCGAACCAGGCGAGAAGGGAATCTCATCGCTCGCATTGTCAAAGGGACAAAGTGGTCGCGCGCTGACCAGACTCCTATCGGCACACTTCTTCAGAATCTCTGAGGAGATCTACGTGTAATCTTTTAGAATACTTGTAATTTAGCTCCTCGACCCTTTTCTTTTTTTTGTAAGTTTTCCCCTTTGCAAAATCAATGGAAAACAAGATGGCGACTCCGCTGGGGATCGTATTCTCCACTGCCGAGAATCAAGTGTCGCAATGCGATGAACAAACCTTCGGGTCTAACTCTGAAATCAGAAAAGCCGGTGCAGCTAGAGCCCCTCTGGCTAAATCTTCAAAGAAAGTCTCTGCGGAGACAGAAAAGGCTCCCTGCAAACCTACTGCAGTTCTCTGGCGCAACAAGGAAGCACGCCCGTAGCCCAGGTCTCGCACTTTCGAGAACTTGGTGGTTCAGTTCGATCAAGGAAGATTTGAAGAAGTCCTCTCTGGGGGTGGCCTAATGCTTCGAGCACGGAAGCATAGGAAGGTCTCCATGACCAAGGTTTCAGAACAGAAACCAGAAGCAGAATTCTGCCAACACCCTTCAGCCTTGCGTGTTGCTGATCAGGTTCCATGCGAACCTAAGTATCCTCTGCCAAAGCAGATGTGGAGGCCTAAACAGAAGTCTCTAGGCAAAGCCTCAGGCGTAGTTACGCCAAAACCGCGTCTCTCTCGCGAAGAAAAAGGCAAGATGCCTATCTGCTCCAACAATGCTGCCAGTCGCGAAGTCACGGCGGCAATCATACCGTCGCCCAATTCAAGAGCAGCAACGCCTTGCGCCGGCCTCGTTCTCATGAGCGAAGCTATTGTACCATGGCGTACGCGCATGGTTCATGGCCACGAAGCTAGAGCCAAAGTATTATCCAAGGCTAATCGCCTCCGCATCGCCTCCGCAGCAGCATAGCGGGCAAAGCACCACAGCGTGCTCCGCTCTCCAGTTCGTCAAGCGCTAAGCTCGCGCTTTGTGGCGAAGTTAGAACTGAAGCACTATTCCGTGCTAATCCTTCTGCGGGGGTAAAAGGAGCAGGACATCGTCCCATGCGCGATCCAAAAGAGGCTCTGTGCTGGATTGTTTGACAAATAAACAAATCTCTTCTTCCTGTTGTCAACAAGTGGGATGTCAGCTGGTGACAGTCCACTCAGTCCACCGCCGGCTGAGACCAATCTCCGGCACCCCTCCAGGACGATGATCAGTTTTTGATCGACTAGGTACAGGCCCCGGTGAAACATCATAAAAGGAGCGTCTCGCGAGATCCACCCTCTGCATCCGTCAATATGACCGGAAGGGGACGAGAGTTGCGCGGAGGAAGACAAGCATCTGACGACACCCCCTACAGCTCCCAAGATCCAGATTATAGCCCAGGCTTAGGCGAAGTCTTGGTGCATGAAGAGGGTGTTTTCCGAAATACCCGATCTAGGGTGGCGATACCCTACAGTTATGAACAGCCTTCTTCCTCAACGGCCCTAGCCTCGCCGGAGCCCAGGAGAGCACTCCAACTATCGGATGAAGAAGATGAAGACAGTGGGTACGCCTCTTCAGCGACAGTTAGCTCAGTGCGAACAGACAGAGCGTCAGTCAACATGGCTGATAATGTTAACGACGACCTTCGTCGACGTTTGGAAGCTCAGGAGCAAACTTCTAAGACCCAGCAAGAAGCTCTGGACAATATTCAATAGATGCTTGCTCAACTCCTCAGCAATCGAAATAACAATGAAGCCGGGAGCAATCACGACGAAGAGGAACATTTTAGCAATGATCAGCCAAAGATCGAGAAATTCAAGGAGGGTTCTTCTTTAGACGCTGAAGTCCTTAAAGGTCTCCAAGCTCAAATTGCGTCCCTAGTTTAGAGGGATGAATTAAAGAAAGTAGGGGCAGTCCGTCCTTACCCATTGGAGTGGGATTCGGTGCCATATCCACTGAAGTTCAAACCACCAACGCTGCATACGTATGATGGTAAGAGTTCGCCAAATCAGCACATCTACTACTTCCGGTCTCATACTGGTAATGTTATAAGCAACGACGCCATCATGGCTAGGCTGTTCATTGGCACCTTAAAGGGGATAGCATTTGACTGGTTCGGAAGTCTCCCTCCGGGCTCTATCAGTTCCTGGATCGACCTGGAAACCCGGTTCCTCTCTCGTTTCTATGAGGACGATACCGAAGTGACCATGGACAAGCTCCTCTCCACCATACAGAAGAAGGGCGAATCTGTCCGTGACTACATTGAACGGTTCAGAAACTTATCCTTGATGTGCCCAGCAGGGATGCCACTACCCATGCTCTTACAGACATGTAGGCACAACTTTTTGGACCAAGTAGAAGTTCGCATGGGGGCTGTCAAGGCCCACACTTGGAAAGAATTGGTCGAACAAGCTGAGATAGCCGAAAAGCCGGCTAAAAAGTTCAAACCATCCACCCCTAGAGGCAAATAGGGTATGAACAGTAAAGGACGTAGCGACCTACCGCAGTCTTCTCAAGCCAAAGGGAAAGAGACTATGTCTGTAGAATTGTCCGGGGACGTGCAGTCGAAGGCCAAGAAGAGCGGCTTCAACAATCAGGAGCCTAAATTCCCTCCAAAATAGTACTCCTTTAAAGACGATCAGGTGGTCACGATATTCCATCTGCTCCACAAAGGGAATAAAATCAAGCTACCAGATGCTCGACGTCCTAATGAAATAGGACGCACAAATGATCCCAAATACTGTCTCTACCATAGGATGATTGACCATCCTACTGACAAGTGCTATGTCCTCAGGACAGAATACAAGCCTTAATCGATGCCGGGATTTTGACATTGAAGACAGAGCAGAAGAAAGTCACTGCCAATATGGTGACTCTCGGATTCGGAAGTACCCAAAAGGTCACAGTTCCTGACGGGACCTATCCAGCCCCTGCACCACGGGTGAAAGTCAGGCATCCTTCAGCTATAACTCAAGATAATAAGGGTCTCGTTCCCTTAACATTGGAGACAGGGAAGTCATGTGGATACACCCAGACCTCGTCCAAGACGTACAGCGGGATTTAAAGAAGTCCAAGTCGAAGGGCAAATCTTGCAATGTCATCTCCATCCTGCCGGATGATGACAATCTCTCTCAGCGACTCTCGTAGGAGCAGAATCTCGCTACAATCCTATCGAGAAAGAGTGTTTAGCTCTTGTCTTCGCTGTTCAGAAGACACGATATTATTTGGTCGACTAAACCATACATGTCATCTCCAGATACGACATGATCTTTATCCCTTAGAAGGCGGTTAAAGGCCAGGCCCTCGCAGAGTTCTTGGCCGCTCATCCAGTTCCGGAACATTCAAAACTTCATGAGGATATTCCAGATGAAGTCTTTGACTCCAATGTAACCTCAGAGGAGGAAGTGTGGCAGATGTTCTTCGATGGAGCATCGTGAATGGGCCCCAAAGGCAAGATTATTGCTAGAGTGGGGGTTGTGTTCATCTCCCCACAAGAATCATGTCCTTCCCAGAGCATTCTCCCTGACAGAGTCATGCTCCAACAATGTAGCAGAATATAATGCTCTGCTCATTGGTCTTCAGCTCGCCCATGGAATGGGGTACCTACCTTGAGGCTTACGGTGATTCAAAGCTGATTATCAATCAGGTTAAAGGCGAATATGAAGTTCGCCACGAGGATTTGGTGCCTTATTACCACACGGTCATCGAATTGGCTAATCTTTTTGAAGGCTTCTATATCGGGCACGTGTCTCGATCTCAAAATCCAAGGCAGACGCTCTTGCTACATTAGCAACAACACTAGCCTTGCCAGCCGACACCGAGTATCACCTCACGGTGGCGACTCGACACCTTGTATGCTCTAAGCATATGTTAAGAACCCGAGAAGTCTATAATGTCTCCACGGATCTTGAGCCGATAGATTGGCGATTTCCTCTCATCGACTACGCTTTACATGGTCTGCTGCCAGATGATCCTAAAGAAGCGGCATCTATCAGACGAAGGTCTCTCCGTTTCTACTACGATCCAACTCTGAAGACACTTTATCGTCGTTCATATGACGGTGTCCTCCTCCGTTGCCTTTCTAGTTCAGAGGCGCAGGAAGTGCTTAAAGAAGCACATGATGGAATTTGCGGAGCTCATCAGTCAGGTCCAAAACTCAAAGACAGGTTGCATAGGCTTGGATACTATTGGCCAACCATGATAGCCGATGCCATCTAATATGCACAAAGGTGTAAAGCATGCCAGATTTATGCGGACTTCATACACCAGCCCCGGAGTTGCTCCACCCAACTGTTGCTTCGTGGCCATTCGAAGCATGGGGAATCGATGTCGTAGGGCCAATCAGCCCCTCTTCGACAAAAGGACACCGGTTTATCCTGGCAATAACCGACTACTTTTCAAAGTGGGTGGAAGCTATACACTGGTTGAGGTCAAAACTTTTAACGTGGTTAATTTCATCAAACACCATGTCACCATCGGTTTGGTGTCCCTAGGCGGATCATCCATGATAATGGTCCCCAATTCATAAGCCAAGTATTCTATCGGTTCTGCGATAAATACCGAATTCAGAATGTGGCTTCGACTTCCTATAATCCTGCTGCTAATGGTTTGGCAGAGGCATTCAATAAAATGATCATCAAGCTACTCAAGAAGTTCGTCTCCTCGAATAAGCGAGATTGGGATGAAAAGCTTGGTGAATGTCTTTGGGCATACCGAACCACGGTTCGAACACCGACGGCAATACGCCTTTTTCCTTGGTATATGGGTGCGAAGCAGTCATCCCATTGGAAATCCAAACGCCATCATTGCGAGTCGCTCTGACCACTACGATCACATCAGAGGACAATAATCGGTTGCTTTCAAGAGCTCGAAGCCCTAGATGAGAAGCGGCTACAAGCTCAGCAGCATATTGAGTTATATCAAGCTCGAATCTCAAAAGCCTTCAATAAAAAGGTCAAACAAAGAATCTTCTAGAAAGGAGATTTGGTTTTAGCCGTCAGACGACCGATGATTATGACGCATAAGACCAAAGGCAAATTTCAGCCTAAATGGGAAGGATCGTTTGTAATAGAAACAGTCTATTCAAACGGAGCATACCGCCTTATGACTTCAGATGGCGATTTACTCATGATATCGATCAATGGCAAGTTCTTAAAGAAGTATTATCTTTGATTAAGGATCCTTCTCATGATCAAGTTAACACTCTACCTCTGATCAAGACCTTCATATCAGAGGTACATGCAAAGAGAGCCTTTCTCTTCCTCCAAGTGAGATCACACACCAGTAAGGAACCTGGCCATATACTGGTTCTCCCAAAAGAGAATCAAGGTTACACATACGCTAACCAAATGATCCAACATCCTTAGCGATTAAGGATAGAGGAAAATGTTGGCCTTTAAGCCCAACATAAGTCCTCGACAACTCATCATACTGAGGGGAATAGCATGGCTAGCCCAATTCAAACGGTAGTTGGTAAAGGCATATCAAACCCATTGACAGCTGGGGATTTGCTAAAAATCCTAAGGGACCTGTTCCCATTTGATTCCCTCTCAAAATCACTTACCAATTCTCGTCCATAGAATGGTAAGACCACAGATACATTTCGCTGTTACGTTAACATTAAACCTATGACAGTGATTCCCTCGTTTTTCCCCGTGAAAACGAGACCTCCAAAATCACTTACCAATTCTCATCCATAGAATGGTAAGACCACATATACATTTCGCTGTTACGTTAACATTAAACCTATGACAGTGATTCTCTCGTTTCTACCAGTAAAACGAGACCCTTCCCCAAATTCCATTACAAACCTTGAGCCCTGTTGACATTTACAAAAGACAGGTCTCGATACTTATTGACATTTACAAAAGATAAGTATCACCAACCTTGAACTTGGTGGCGTCTCAATCGGTTATGTTATTGCGACCTCTGAACCAGCAGACAGCCAAGTCTCAATTTCGAGCTTGTTGACTTTTACAAAAGACAAGTCTCAACCCCGAGCCCTGTTGATATTTACAAAAGACAGGTCTCGATACTTATTGACATTTACAAAAGATAAGTATCACCAACCTTGAGCTTGGTGGCGTCTCAATCGGTTATGTCATTGCGACCTCTGAACCAGCAGATAGCCAAGTCTTAATTTCGAGCTTGTTGACATTTACAAAAGACAAGTCTCAACCCTGAGCCCTGTTGACATTTACAAAAGACAGGTCTCGATACTTATTGAGATTTACAAAAGATAAATATCACCAACCTTGAGCTTGGTGGCGTCTCAAACGGTTATGTCATTGCGATCTCTGAAACAACAGACAGCCAAGTCTCAATTTCGAGCTTGTTGACATTTACAAAAGACAAGTCTCAACCTCGATACTTATTGACATTTACAAAAGATAAGTATCACCAACCTTAAAGCTTGATGGCTTCTTAACAGTTATGTCATTGCGACCTCTGAACCGGTAGATAGCCAAGTCTCATTATTCAATACAGTAAGAACTATGTTCTCAAGTGGCTGCAATACAACTTGGAAATGACAATTCAGCAGATAAAGCAAGTTGGAGGTTCGACAAGGGAGTCAAAACAAAGTTATTTTTATTGAGTTTGAGAAGAAAGGATACATGAAGGCACATATATTACAAGCTATAAGCGTACGTCATAAGATTTGATCCGTTCTTCAAGGGAGGCCAGCCTTGCCTCCCTATCATCGGCAGCCTTCACAAGCGCCTGCGACCTTAGTTCAGCCTCATTAAAACTCGCCGTCTGGGCCAGGCGAGATTCAACTTCAGCCAAGGTTACCCTTTGAGCTAGCTCTTGCCGCGAAAGCTCGTCACTCTGAACCTTAAGCTGCTCAAGCCGCACAGTTTCTTCCAGACGCACTGGTTCAGCCTTGCATAAGAGAAGATTTCCCTTCTTGATCATTTCCTTGGCCTTCTCAATTTTGTCTTCGGCATCAAGAAGAGCACTGCTAGAAGCATCGATAGCGTCCCCGAGCTCTATCCTCCTTGTCTCCAAGGATTTCAAGTCTGAAGAATAGCCTTAGCGGCTTTCTGAGCAGCAAGACGGGCTTCATGCATTTGAGCGATAAGATGCGCAAGCTGCTCGTTAACCGAAGATTCCAGGTCTGAGCGGCTAAGACGGCGCCATTCCTCTACGTCTCTCTCAAACTGGTCTACCAGAAGCTCTAATGCAGCGGCCTAGTTATCCCCCCAAAGTCCCGAATACTTTCAATACTGCGGGAAAGGACCACCTTTAATGTAGAAAATGGCATAGTCGAGCCTTTCAAGACCAGATCGATGGATCGCTTCAAGCCTTTATAAAAGCTATCGACTATGTCACCTATAAAATCATTTTCAACCTCAGCCACTTCTGGTAGATGGACTGTCTCAGAAAAATCCACCAGCCTGGTTGACACTACTGTGGAAGGAACGGCGAGAACACTGGCTGCAGCAATATGATAGGTCATCGGTGATCTCGACGGAGTCTTCATTGAAACCAGTACACTGGCCACCGCTGAGGTAGGACTAGTAACCATCTCCTGAACCGCAGGCTCAACCATCAGGGTTGGGGAAGTAGGGCTTGTAATCATCCTCAGCTCCGCACCTGGCACAACTGACGGCGCCTTACTCGTTGATATAGTTGGGAGTAAGGACACCTCCCGGACTACCACCCCTTCAACCTCCGTTCCTTCGGCTGGCTCAGGCCGATAAGGGGGCAGGTTACCATACAGCGCGTCCAACACAGCAGCATCCGCCGCGGTCGAAGTGCTCATGTCAGCTCTTGACCCTCGGGAAGATCGTCTGGTTCCCTTGAAGTTGACGCACCATGAGGCAGAATGCCTGCAACAAGATTGTGTTTAGGCAGGACACAACAAATAGTAAAAGTCAAAAAGCCAAACTAATACCAAAGGATGATGTCCCCTCAAACATCTTGGCAGTCGCATCAGTGTCTACGGGCTTCATTGGAAAGTCCTTTGCGGAGTCAACACGAATGGCCGGCCCGCTTTCGCTTGCCGAATCTCCCGTGGACCACCCAAAAGAGCTTGACGCTACAGGACTTCCCTTGAAAGTCCCAGCGCCCGAAGGACCAACGTCAGCTGCATCACCTCCGGATTCCTTCGGGACGGCAACATAGCCGGCCTCATCACCCTCATTGTAAGCGGACAGAGGATCATAATGTTCCCCATGTTCTCCGACCGCCCCAGCTCTCGGGCTCGCCACCCGCCTCAGCCCCTACATCACGAAGCAGATAATAAGCGGTCCGGAACACATGGAAGATATATTACAAAGACGAAGCTGATCTTACCTAAGTCCGGAGCAACTTCACCAGTAGTCGGTTCAGCAACGACGGTTCAACTACTAATAGACAGCAGGAGGAAACGCTGCAGAGGGTTCGCCCTCTACAACAACCGTAGGAGCTTGGCGACGGGGCTTCTTCACCGACTGCTTCCTACGAGACCCACCTGTCCGTTTGTGCTTGAGGAGGGCATCAGAACCTTCCTCCTCTACTTTCTCTACATGTCTTGGGGGAGCTGTCCCCATCACGCCAGAACCGGCTGCAAAAGTCTCAGCACCTGCCTCCGCTTCGAAGCGAGGACTTTCCGCATCCGAGGCTTCGCTGTCATCAACAGCAACGAATTCTTCTATGCCCGGGACGCGAACCCTCTTACCTTCCCTTCTCTAAGAGACCTTCCACTTTAGCCGCTGAGAAATTAACTTCACACCAGAGCTGTTAGCCTTGAATCCAAGGGGTGTGGAGTTGGAAGTTGCATACCATTGGCAGAAGCACAGGGTCATTAGAAGATTGGGAGTCCTCAACGGCATACGCAACCGCGCCTCGGTACAGCCCGCAATGAAAAATCGTCAGGCACGGGCTCCATCAATGAGACTCCCCATGAAAGCCAGATAGAGATTTGGGTTGCCCACATACAGTTGGTCATATCCAAACTGCCAAGCAAACCAACTTGGAACATAAGGCTCCAAGTAGTAGATGTCCCCGCTCGGTATAATAGATGTGAGGGCCGGATGCTGACTAGCCACTCAAAAAATTCCCCGGCTCAAGGATGACTGCCCTTCCCCCGCGTCTTTGAACCCCTCGTCATAGCCTGCATCCCGAATACGGGGAAAACAGCGGAAGAGACTATAGACGTCATAGCGACGCACTAATTTACGGGTCTCAGCCACGTAAGTCTTCTGCCATGAGCATCCTTCGAATCGGCAGAGGAGTGCCATTCGAACACCTTCGAGAGGGTCCTCTCCAGCTTCAATCAAAGAGGGACAGTGCAGGGCGAACCACGCCATTAAATAAGTGTACGGCAGACCCACTCTGGGGTTTGGCCCGTCGCGGGGCAAAATGATCCCCTTCCCACGCTTCGTCGTTGGCGGCCTGCAAAAAGCCTCCGTTAAGACGCGAAGGCCTCTCTGGATACAGCACACCATGGCCGGAAGAAGACCCAGAGGATGACCATGGACTAGACGAACAGCAGGCAGCAGGACATTCGGATGAATGACGTCACCCACGATGAAATGGCACCACACGCACCTCTTCAGCCAGACTGTCAAGAAGCCAGCCAGCAGCGCCTTCCGGGACATCGGCCGACGAGCCTGATGATGGAAACTCTGAAGGACATCACCCTTTTCATATGGACCATCGTCTTCCTTCACAACTAGATCCCCTTGGGAGTACTTTTGCATCCGGTCAAAGATGTCTTCGACAGTGACTCCACAGTGAGCCGCTTCAGGAGTGTTCTCCATATCTGGGAACAAATAATCTCCCCAGCTCTTCAAGCTACAGGAGTTCCCTTACTGCCCCCATGCATACTAGAGCAAATGTATAAGTGGCACATTAACTCCCGTAAGTCTCGAACAAGGCGGGCTCCTGCTTCTCCAGAAGCGCCAATTCTGCCTCGCACGGGAAGTATTCTTCATATGGAAGAGACCCAAAAGGTAGAGCAGAGACTTCCCACATCTCATGCAAGGCCATACCCAATTCGCCAACAGGGGTGAAGAAAGTCTCTGTAGCCAGGTAGTACAATTCAAAGATGGCGTAGAAGCATGCCACGTTCATCTCAATGCCGTAGCAAGTCGCCCTGACAGCTTCATAGAGGTTTAGCCTCTCCAGATCCTCCTAGAAATGAGCAAGGATGTATACAGTTAAATCCCTCCACCATGCCTTCAGAGGGTGAATCCAGCCTGGAGTCCTAAAGTCAGTGGCTGGGGTTTCCCATTAACTTTACAGAATTGGTTGCCAAACGTCAGTGCCACTGCAGGATTTTCTCCCATTGGGATCTCTCATGACACGTTCCTAGAATGCAGACCCATTATGCAACGAGAGGAGGCCCTGCTCTTGCATAACCAGGAGACTGAAGCATCAATTTTCCTATGTGGACAGAGTCAGTACTCTGGCTCACTTCCCACGACATCTTCCGAGCCTGCGTCACGCACTGGAAGGAAGACAAAGAAAATGTCGTTTATTGGACGGGAGGTAGAACTTCTCACCATCCAACTGGAAAATCCACTGCCCTTCCCCGCCATAGTTGGTGATCAGGATCTAGTGCGGCATCCCCGAACATGAAGTCGGGCTTCCTATAAGTTCGACGGTCAATATCTTCAAGGGGAGCCGTAGTCAAAATACTCCTTGTGGTGTATTGATCACCATCATAAATAAGCGTGTCTCGAATGAGAGAGCTTCGCTCACTAAACATAGAAGCCTGCCCTTGAAATTGCAGGCTGTATATTACCGTCCAATCCCCTGGTCATCCCAAATAGATTGTTCGAAGGACCAGGAGTGTAGTGCACTGCAGAAGCAAAGAAGAATCATGATTAGTTCATCAGTCAAGCGGATACAAAGGCACAAGTTTCGCCAAGGCATAGCCTCGCCCTTTGAACGAAGCTACCAAGGCGATAGCTTCAACAAAGCTTAAAAAGCTCCACAGTCAAGTCCACACTTCGCAACAAATGATCAAGTGTTAGCTTCGCTTCGAAAAGCTTAAGCAGAAGGTGGCACAGCCCTAAGGATTAACTTCGTCAGAAGGGCATTAAGGTCCTTTCCAGAGGATAGCTTCGCACCCTATCATTCAACAGGATGTGATAGCCTAAAGGATAGCTTCGCCTGGAAGCTTAAAGAAGAACTCTTCAGTTCTTGGATCCCAATCAGAAAATCAAAGAAAAAATTCAGGAAACCAAATTCCCTAAGAGCATCAGATCATAATTGATCATTTTTTTTGGGATTCATCCAAGACAGCCAGACATCGCTTTAAAAGAGAGACGGCAGTCTCTAATCGAAAGGGAAAGTTTCCTACTGGCGATTGGTCGTTCAATGACCGGAGGAGGAGGACCCTCCGCTGCAGAAGTTTTCCACTTCTTTCCCCGCTCGTCTCTTGGGCGCCATTGAAGAACTACGGTAGTTCTTGAACTCTTGAAGAAGGAGAAAAAGAGTCAAAGTTCTCTAAAAATTTCAAGTAAAGAGATCTGCTCTTTCTCAGCCTGATCGGGCTTTTATAGGCCGATGTGCGCCTGAAACGACGCCTCGAAAAGAGTACAGCTGTCGTTTCAAATTAATTTGAAACGGCGTCTAAAGCGCCTTCCCGAAAGCACTGATTCAGCCCCACTAAGGGCTAATTTCGCCACGAGTTAAAATGCGGACTTCGCACAATACATCAATGACTTCGCCAATAGGATTGCCTTAACTCCGCTGAAGGCATAGGCCGAACTCGCAGATATGTTAGCTTCGCTGGAAGCTCGTTCCTATCATTAACCCCGCATGGAGTTTAGCTCCGCTAGCCAAGTTGAAGATGAAGGCAAAGCAAAAATCAGATGAGCAGAAAATGGACTTTCATTAATTTGAAAGGGAAGGTACATTCATACTACATCAAGGTTGTATTTCATACAACAGAATCATTCGCTCGAGAGGCATGCAAGTGGTCTGCCAAACCAACTGGACACGAAAGGCCTTCCTCCTGCACAAGGCCGTGATCCTTCACATAATGATAGAAGGTGCCACCAGAACAAATTGTGCCACCAGGACAGGGCCGTGATCTTTCGCATAATGACAGGTTTTGTCATCAGAAAGCCAGACCATCTTTGGTCAAAACTGGCAAAGGACTGATCGCCACCAGCAGGTTAGATCTTCTTTGATGAAAATTGGCAATGGAAGATCCGCGACCTTACAGGTGACGTCCGCTTTTCCGAAGTGGATCATCTCGGATAAGCGACTACCAGCCTCGCCTCGAAGTGGATCATCTCGGATAAGCGACTGCCAACAGCCTCCTCTGGACACACATCAGCTGCCCCAGTTTGTTCCTCCTGCTTAAAAGTAAGCTTCAACTGGGGAAGCATAAGGCAACTTTTCAGTCTCTTTCATCAAGTCACAAGATTGGCGAACATAACTTACTGCAATGCAAACTGAAACAAGTTAGCAGTTAAACACCGGAGAAGCTGCAAAAGCGCTAAGTTAATTCTTGGGGGAAAAGCAATCCGATTTCAGTTAAAGCAGAGGATAGCCTCGCTTGCACAGTGATGATGGGCTAGCACAGCAAATGCCAAGTCCTAACCTCGCCTATATGGCTAAGCCAGACTGATCCTATGGGACACAGTCTTAGCCCCACCTATATGGCAAAACTGGCTCAACTTTGAAGAAACTAAGTCCCAAGTTCTGCCTGTGTAGCGAACTTAACATGCAGTGATTTTTCTCTGATCAAGTCAAGATGATAGCTTCGCTGGGAAGCTATGCTGAAATCCTTCTTTGCAGATCAGTTAAGTGGAGAACAAGGGAATTAATCCCTGAAGCAGCTGATTAAAGCTAATGCTAAACTAAGGGATATGAACTCCCTAAGGTTTATTGGAAAGTCTCTGGATGATCGAGACCTATTGGTCCTTGGCCGGATAATGACCAGAGTGGGCATTCCCACTACTTCAGAGGTCTGAGTATCCCTCTCAACCAAGAGAAGAGGAAAGAGCAGATGACTTCTCTGTAAGATCACCTAGAGGGGGGGGTGAATAGGTGATGGCTAATCTAATGGTCACTTATGAACAAATAATGCGGAATTAAAACTAAGATGACCAAATTAAACTTCTTTTATTAAACACTTATGTATAACACAAGAGTGTTTGCCGAATTCCCCTTGCGAGGCTCTGGACAAACTCCTCTAGATTCCCCTTGAATGGGTTGAGGTGCCGCGTTGGCTCTCTTGTTTGAATACAAGTGTTAGCAACAATCCCACGCAAGTATATATCAAATATGCACAAGGGTATATCAAGCATGTAAAGTAAATACAATGTAAGTAATGCAAGATATATAGAGACAAAAAGAGTAAGAGAGCAAGAGTGAGCAATCGCAAACACAAAGGGTTTGTTTCGAGGTTCGAGCAAACTTGCTCTACATCCCCGCCTTCGACACACGAAGGATTTCCACTATGCACGATCCAACCGGATCTCTCCTTGGTGCCGCAACACCTACAAGCCCTCGGACTCTCAAGTCCCTTACACACCACAAGCCCACCGGCTCGTCGAGGCCGCACCTCAAGCTACAAGTCCTCACTAGGACCAACAACACCAAGTCCTCACTAGGACCCGAAACAACCGCGAACACAACCGTCCGCCTTCTCAAAGAACAAGAAATGATTTCTTGGTGATCTAAACACTTGATCACCAATTACAAACTCTCACTACAACTCTCCTATAGGATAGATGTAACAATGGATGCTCAAGTGTAGTGTGAGAAAAGTAAGATTAGAAAGGTGGAGGAAAACTCAAAGAATCACAATTTACACTCTTGATAAATTCTTCCCTTTTGATTGGAAGTATTTGCACTCAAATATGTGGAGAAAACTCTGTTAAAAGGATGGGAAAAACTGGCTTAGAAATCTCCAAAAATCTTGGCTCAAAACAATGACAAAACCCCCTTTTATAGGCTGACAGAAAATAGAGCCGTTGGGGCTCTGTCAGAGCTTCCGGTCGACCGGTCCGGTCGACCGGCAACGGTCAAAATCCGACCGTTGCAGCCTCCGGTCGACCGACCCGGTCGACCGAGCAACTGGAGGAGAGAGTAAAACTCTCTGTCAGTCGACCGGCCCGGTCGACCGATAATTCCCGAGAGCAAAGCTCTCTTAAGCGGTCGACCGGTCCGGTCGACCGTCCTCCAGTGCACACAGGCGTGCACGCTGTGCACGTCCGGTCGACCGACCCGGTCGACCGGCCACTGTCAGTTCTGAAAAATCAGAACTGCCAGAACCTGAAAATTTGGGATTAAGGATAGGTCCTTTTTGGCTTAATAAAAATCCCATAAATACTTAGAAATTCTACAAAAATAGTTTTATGATATAGAAACATGCTTGCACAAAATCAAGGCATGTTATTGAAGATTTGACTATTTTTGTAACTTGGAAATATTGGCTCATAAAACTGTTTTTCTAAAACAACATGTTTTTCCAAATTTCCATCAAATACAAAAACAAGATACACTTTAAAGCATAGTGTGTGTGGATATGATCCACTACACAATCAAGATGACATATCTAGTTTTTGACATAAAGCCTAAACTTGGTTTTGAAATATCAACATGTTTTTTTCAAACTTTCATCAAATACAAAAACAAGATATACTCTAAAAGCATAGTGTGTATGGATATGATCCACTACACAATCAGATGAAATATCTAGTTTTTGACAATAGGCTCTAAGCATGGTTTTGGATATAAGATATGTAAACTATGAAATACCAAAATCCAAGATAAATATTTTGTCACAAAGAAAATCTTTTTCTAAATAAAAATTCTTTTCTAAAAAGAAATCTTAAATGAAAACTTCATCAAGAGTGTGTGTGTGATTCATACTTGAGCAATCCACTAAGCTATTCTATCCTTTACATTTTTATCTAAAACAAATAAAAATCTTATACCTAGACACAAGTCTTCATCCTCTTGAAGTCTTCACTTGAAGGCTTCTCATCTTCTTGACTTGGTCCAAATGCAATCCACCGAGCTCATCTCTAGATGTGTTCTTGATGCATAGGCTCGTGAATCAACCGGTGCTAGCTTCCAACTTGTCTTTAAATCCTTTGTTGAAGCTCCACACCTACTAAGATCTTGATAATGAATCTGTCACTAATTAAACAAATCATTAGTAATCATAACTTCATGAGTTGATCATCATCAAAACTAGGGTGATAGGCCTTTGGGCCAACAATCTCCCCCTTTTTTGATGATGACAAAACTCATGAAGTTATATATGCATGGATTAAAGTAAAGCTTCAAAGAAGCTCCCCCTTAACTCATGCATATCAAATAAATGATAAAGATATGACAATGAAGCACATGACATGTATGCAAATGAATGGAGATAACACAAAAACAAATCTTTTTCTCCTATTATTTGCAAATAACAAAACATAACAAACATATATGCATATTAACAAGGAAGACAACTACTTCTCCTCCTTAAGCAATGAAAACATGCATATATATACTCAAATACTTCTCCCCCTTTTTTGTCAATCATCACAAAGGGTCAAAGTAAAAAAAAAACAAAGAAATCAAGGAGGGATAATCTAATCAATCAAGAAGATCTATATGTAGAAGAGATGTTAAGCTCTCCTTGCATATAGGCAATACAAATTAAAAATTTTGAAATTTTCTTATGAAAACAAAATTTTGAAATATCTTAAAATACACAATTTTCTTTAAGGTACCAAATGTAGAACAACCAATTTTGAATTTTGATACCAATTATGAAATACAATGCATAAGCTTGAAAATAAATAAGATTTGAAGTAAGCTTAGCATTAACAACTTTGTGCTTTAAAAATATAAGGCCATTTAGATACAAGCACACAACAAATCATATATATGTATGAAGAACTAATATCAATTGAAGGTGATACATACATATATGGAAAGCAAATATGAGTATATACATAAGAGGTCAATTGATACCAATTGAAAATTAAGCTTAAGTGTATATATCATATAATCTACCACATGAAGAATTCGAACTAGTTAAATGAAGGTGTTTAACACTAGTACGGAATCCTTCAATCAAGGATAAATCAAAAGTTTTTCATGAAATATCAATGAAACACAAGGCACTAAAAACACTCTAGTATCCATAAAGTCCATATTGAAAAGAAGTGAGTGTACTAGTGTTATGTGGAACATGGCATCATGAAAAATAGCAATAAAGTTCAATATTCCTTTAAAACATAAATTTTTGAAAGCATGAAAATCATCACAAAAATTTCTTTATTTTAAAATAATTATATTTCAAGGTATATGTATATTTTGTCAACACAAGAAGCATACATACATATCCCTAATGCAATTGAGTCCTATATGTAGATTTGCATGAAAGGCAAATGACTCAAGAGGTATACATGTATATCTTAAAGTTTGGCCAAAATGCACATATACATGAAATGAAAAGCACATGATCATAAATCAAATCCAAAGAGAGAATATAAGTTTAAAGATGTATGAATCATCAAAACTAAGCAATACAAGCACATTTCATGGGTTCAAATAAGCATTCAAGCACAAATATAATAGATTTATTTGTGGCCCATGATATGTACAAGTATAAATCCTAGTGTTGACAAAAGCTAACACTTAAACTAATATTCAAATCATGAATCATCAAATCTTGAGATACAAAATAATTTATCCAAATTATTATAAAGTAGGATCATGTGTAAATCTCAAAAACTATTTGAAGAATAGATAACTAGTATAAATAGATTTTTGACAAACTAGTTAAAGATCCTTCAAATACATCAAATCATATGTTTTTCATAAACATAACTAAATACAAAAAATTTAAGCACTCATGGTCTATAAGCTCAAAATATTTGTATCATAAAGATGAGTGTTCAAAAGATCATGTAAATAGCATTTTATGAAAATAGTCATTCAAGCTCAAAAAGATCATAAATCACATTTGTTGTACAAATCAAAACATGAAAAATCATTTTTTTTATTATTATTTATTTAAAATACTAATCTTCATGGTATATGTATGATTTATCCAATTCTAACAATATGCATACATATCCCAAATATGAAAAGAGTCCAATATATATTGCATGAAGGCAAATGACTCAAGGGGTATACATGTATATTTATTAGATTTGAATTAAACACACATCTACATGAAGTACGATCAAAAATAGGCATAACAAGTATAAATGACCGAATCATCAAAACTAGCCTATACACATGCATATAGTGGACACAAATGAGCATGAAGTTCAAATTATATGAGTCAATTGTAGTTCACTATTCATATATGTATATGCAAGTTTTGATAGAAACTACACTTAAACTAGTATATACCACATGAAGCACCAAAAATATCTTAAAATATGAACATGCTATGACTATTATGAATGAACAAGCATGTACATAATGAAATAGGAGTTTAGAAATTGTTACCAACTCCAAAGCTCTTAGCATGGTGGTTGATCCACCAAAGCTCCTTGATAGCGATGCAACCCAAAAGTATGTCCATCATGTCCAAGTGCATCCACTACCAAGGTACCATCCCTCTCACGTTTTGTGAGAGCCCTCACCTACATCACAAGCAAAAGGTGGGGTTTTGGTACCCATATTTTCTTGGGTCCTATGGGGTTAATCTTGTAAGGAACCCAAGTATTTTTATTTTTATCAAAAATAAGAACATTTAACCTTTCATAACAAAATTTTCTTAGATGGCCTTTGCGGCCACAATGTGTACATATGTACACCTTAGCATACTTATGAGTGGGAGTGTGAGCATGATGTGCATCATAAGCATGGTCATGATGATGATGTGCATGAGTATGAGGAACTTGTTTCTTTTGAAACAAGGATTCCAATCTAGTATGATTGAATGCACATGAGCTCAAATTAGAGCTCAAATTATTAATTTTATTTTTCAAATTTTTAATCTCATTTTGATCAATGTGAGCATGAGAAGCATGATGATATATGATCATTTTTCTTTTTTCTTTGTGAAACAAATCCTTTTCTTTTTCACAAATTTTTCTTTTCAAAGATTTATTTTCTTGAAAAACATCTTCCTTTTGTTTTTCCACCAAATCAATCTTATTTTTCAAAACATATTCCCTTCACATAAATCATTTAATTTAGACATAAGGAAACATTCTCATTTTTCAAAACTTTATTTTCTTTTTCTAAACATGCAAGTTTATTTCTAAAAGAGTCATGTTCTACATGCATGCAATCAAGTTCCTTTTTCAAATTTTTATTTTTCTTTTTAATCATGTCATATTTCTCAAGCAATAATTGGCAAAATGTATTAAGCTCATCATATGACATATTAACATCCTCATCCTCGGATTCGGTAGTTACCTCAAGGGGGTTATCCCCTTGGACCATATAGCACACGTTGGAGATGTCGCTTCCAACGTCCGAATCGCTCCCCGCATAATATAGATCTTTTTCACCAAGGGAGGTGATGATGTTCCAAGCTACAAAGCCGAATCAACGTTAGAAACCCTAGAAAGATATTCATCATTTAGGGTACATTTAAAGCATGAAGGGCTTTTGCATTAGCCTCAATGTTCTTACCATTTAAGCAATATTCTTTATTAGTTGTGGCAAGATATACACTAAGGCCAAGTCCTTTGAGGAACAAAGACATCTTAACCTTCCAAATTTGAATGTTAAGAATGTCAAAGGTGGGTGGTGACATGAAGTCCATTGTGTGTGTAAAATCTTGTGATTAGCCTAAAAGGAGGATCTTTAACTCTTAGGTTGTTAGACCCAATATCAAGAGCACTAGCTCTGATACCAATTGTAAGATCACCTAGAGGGGGGTGAATAGGTGATGGCTAATCTAATGGTCACTTATGAACAAATAATGCGGAATTAAAACTAAGATGACCAAATTAAACTTCTTTTAATTAAACACTTATGTATAACACAAGAGTGTTGCCGAATTCCCCTTGCGAGGCTCTGGACAAACTCCTCTAGATTCCCCTTGAATGGGTTGAGGTGCCGCGTTGGCTCTCTTGGTTGAATACAAGTGTTAGCAACAATCCCACGCAAGTATATATCAAATATGCACAAGGGTATATCAGCATGTAAAGTAAATACAATGTAAGTAATGCAAGATATAATAGAGACAAAAAGAGTAAGAGAGCAAGAGTGAGCAATCACAAACACAAAGGGTTTGTTTCGAGGTTCGAGCACACTTGCTCTACATCCCCGCCTTCGACACACGAAGGATTTCCACTATGCACGATCCAACCGTCTCTCCTTGGTGCCGCAACACCTACAAGCCCTCGACTCTCAAGTCCCTTACACACCACAAGCCCACCGGCTCGTCGAGGCCGCACCTCAAGCTACAAGTCCTCACTAGGACCCAACAACACCAAGTCCTCACTAGGACCCGAAACAAACCGCGAACACAACCGTCCGCCTTCTCAAAGAACAAGAAATGATTTCTTGGTGATCTAAACACTTGATCACCAATTACAAACTCTCACTACAACTCTCCTATAGGATAGATGTAACAATGGATGCTCAAGTGTAGTGTGAGAAAAGTAAGGATTAGAAAGGTGTGAGGAAAACTCAAAGAATCACAATTTACACTCTTGATAAATTCTTCCCTTTTGATTGGAAGTATTTGCCTCAAATATGTGGAGAAAACTCTGTTAAAAGGATGGGAAAAACTGGCTTAGAAATCTCCAAAAATCTTGGCTCAAAACAATGACAAAACCCCCTTTTATAGGCTGACAGAAAATAGAGCCGTTGGGGCTCTGTCAGAGCTTCCGGTCGACCGGTCATGTCGACCGGCAACGGTCAAAATCCGACCGTTGCAGCCTCCGTTCGACCGACCCGTCGACCGAGCAACTGGAGGAGAGAGTAAAACTCTCTGTCAGTCGACCGGCCCGGTCGACCGATAATTCCCGAGAGCAAAGCTCTCTTAAGAGGCGTCGACCGGTCCGGTCGACCGTCCTCCAGTGCACACAGCGTGCACGCTGTGCACGTCCGGTCCGAACCCGGTCGACCGGCCACTGTCAGTTCTGAAAAATCAGAACTGCCAAACCCTAAAATTTGGGATTAAGGATAGGTCTTTTTGGCTTAATAAAATCCCATAAATACTTAGAAATTCTACAAAATAGTTTTATGATATAGAAACATGCTTGCACAAAATCAAGGCATGTTTATTGAAGATTTGACTATTTTTGTAACTTGAAAATATTGGCTCATAATAAAACTGTTTTTCTAAAACACATTTTTTCCAAATTTCCATCAAATACAAAAACAAGATACACTTTAAAGCATAGTGTGTGTGTGATATGATCCACTACACAATCAAGATGACATATCTAGTTTTTGACATAAAGCACTAAACTTGGTTTGAAATATCAACATGTTTTTTCAAACTTTCATCAAATACAAAAACAGATATACTCTAAAAGCATAGTGTGTATGGATATGATCCACTACACAATCAAGATGAAATATCTAGTTTTTGACAATAGGCTCTAAGCATGGTTTTGGATATAAGATATGTAAACTATGAAATACCAAAATCCAAGATAAATATTTTGTCACAAAGAAAAATCTTTTTCTAAATAAAATTCTTTTCTAAAAAGAAATCTTAAATGAAACTTCAATCAAGAGTGTGTGTGTGATTCATACTTGAGCAATCCACCAATCTATTCTATCCTTTACATTTTTATCTAAAACAAATAAAATCTTATACCTAGACACAAGTCTTCATCCTCTTGAAGTCTTCACTTGAAGGCTTCTCATCTCTTGACTTGGTCCAAATGCAATCTACTGAGCTCATCTCTAGATGTGTTCTTGATGCATAGGCTCGTGAATCAACCGGTGCTAGCTTCCAACTTGTCTTTAAATCCTTTGTTGAAGCTCCACACCTACTAAGATCTTGATAATGAATCTGTCACTAATTAAACACAAGATCATTAGTAATCATAACTTCATGAGTTGATCATCATCAAACTAGGGTGATAGGCCTTTGGGCCAACATTCTCTTCAGAGGAACTCAAGTGTCCTATTTATAGGCCTCATGGCCTAATACTCTACTACTGCCGCCTCAAGCATGGAAGCACGAGCATTTAGGGCATTTATTGCGCCTTGAGAAGGGACGGTTTCCCTTGTAACCGTGCAAAGGAAGAAGCGTCTCCTTCATAAAGGCATTTATGACGCCTTGAAGAAAGGGAATATCCTCCCTCGGAAATGCACAAGAGGAGAATAACTCCCTCGATCAGTGCGAGAGAAGAAGTAATCCTTCTCGTAATCGGCCCACGGCAGTTGGCCTTGGGAAAGCAACAGATATTCTAGAGCGAACTTACATAGCTGCG